>JASANG010000331.1:0-139649 GCA_030248215.1 Enoplolaimus lenunculus
TGGAGGTCTGCATCCGGCTCCGACTCCGGTAGAATTTTTGCCGGAGGTTCCAGCAATTTCGGTAGTAAAATTTTGAATATCATTTTGCAAAATTTATCTGTATAGCGCGTTTCGTTTTACTTTTGTCACAATTTTCAGGAGAGATTTCCGAAATTTCGCAGAAAATTAGCGTAAAAACTGGACAACTTAACAAGATATTGCAGATATTAGCAATAATTAACAAATTAATTATCATTTTTACTACCTAATTTCGTCTCACATCCGGCTCCTGCTCCGGAAATGGCAAGTTTCGCTGACCTCCGGTTCCGGTATTTTTCACCTCCGGTTGCACCCTGATAGTGTGCATCAAAAATTGCGTTTCATAACTTTTGCCAGCCCGCTGCCTCCTCGTCAGAAATTTCTGGATCCGTCGCTGAAAATGGTGATGAACTGTATTGACCCGAATAAGAGGGGGACTGATACTTACTTGGCTTCTTCAGAGAGTACCCCCTTTGTTATTCGGTTACGGCCTGTTATTTATTTTTAACCCAAGCTCCGCCACCTTTCGTTACTGATATATATCCGGTACTGCAACTATCCGTTGAATTACACGTTGATTTGTCTTTCGTCAATATCTTGAGCGATCATTCAAGGTTATACTTAGGTATGTACTTTCAAAATTTAAGTACGCCTTAAAGATTAGAACTCAATTTTATTTGGTCCTGGAGTCATTTATGCACTACAATTAGAAATAACTGACATTTATGGACTCTAATTACGATTTTGGGACCCTATCCGCTTACGGACTCTTATTAGGGATACAGGACTCCTATTGATTAAGACTCAAAATGAGGCCCCCCTCTTATTACCCTACACCCTCTTATTCGGGTCACTACGTCATGGACGTTTGACTCAGATCAGCATGACGTGCAAGCAACGTTGTGAACAATTGGCTTCACGTTTTATACAATGAACGGTGACAAGCATTTGTTATCGTTCTTCAATTTTCAAACTTAACAACTGATTTCAGTTGAAATCAAATATATTCATGTGAGAAAGGGTGTTTTAAAACACCAACAATTATTTCTTTCGTTCCCAGTGAACCATAGCTTGATAATGCTATTAAAATGCAAATAAAATCACGCTTATCCTGTCAAATCAGCACATTTCTGCCTCAGAATCGCTGTCACTTAAATTCGCCATCAACCGGTGTTTAGAAATTTTTCAATTTCATTTCCGGTAAAATTATTCGACCGGAACCGGAAACTGACAGAAATTTCTGCAAAAGTGACATTCGACTGAAACCTTTTACGCCAGCGATGCAAAGACATCCACGCACAGATGATTTCGACAAGGGTCTTCATGGTATATGCCCCCTTTAATTTTTATTAAATAACGAAAAATATACTAATTTCAATATTCATAGATGTTAACAAATATTATTTGAGCAACCTACGCTTGCTTACAAACTCTATTTTTGACTCAAGTATATACCCTTCCGAAATGAAACGCAGGCTATAACTCGGGCCTAAAAAGCTGCCAAACGGTTTAAGCAGCAATAAAATGTGTCAACAGTAAATCGAAAACGGGGCAGACTACAGATGAACCCGATTTGGAGGGGTCCTGTTTAGAAAACCCTCAAAACTTTATTTTTAATTAAAAATTTAAAACATTCACCAATAATTCAATATCCCCTCCTGTGCGTTACATTTAAATTCGTTCGCGGCAACATTGAGCCTGCATCTCGTTGCCCCACAACCCTGACTCGTACCCACCGGTTTATTGGAACCGTCAAAAATCATAAGATACAAAACTTGGGTTGAAATGTTTCTACGGCAAAAAGTTTAAAGCCATATTCACAAGTGCAAATTTTTGCTGCGAGAACTTGCAGCCGCAAATTGCACGCAGAACTTATTCAGTTCCCAGTCAGGTAAGATCCGACTTGGATGCTACACTGCAAAAAATGGCGAGTCAAATTGACTCTCTCCGAAATAGGCTCTACGGGACTACACAAACTGAGTCAAATTCGACTCCGCCAGAGCCAAATTCGGCTCACTGAGTCGCACGTTTGACTCTGGCGGAGTCGAATTTGATGAGTGGAGTCCCGTAGAGCCTATTTCGGAGGGAGTCAATTTGACTCACCAGTTATTGCAGTGTAAGTGCGAGACACTGTTGTCGTATGCAGCAAAGCTTAGCAAGAGTACAATTTAAAAAAAACTGCATTGTCCACTGCGTGCAGCACCTATACTGAAAGTTTGCACAACACATGTCTAGATATTACCTAGTAGACCTGGTACAACAATAAAACCGAAATGCAAATTTTGCCTCTGCGATCTGCAAACAATACCAGAATAGTAACCAAGTGTTCCTGGATAAAGCTTAGACGGATTCGATCAAAACAGTATCCTGAAACCGTTTGCTGGCAGACACAAGGCCAAACATAGCCTTCGAAACTTTAATGCTTATTATTAATAACAAATTGCACTGTTTACGATAAACTTAACACTATGAAGATACGAAAATTTCGCAAATAATCTTAGGAACGGATTATTAAAATATATTATATACTATTTTACAAGTTATATATTTCTGTTTTCTAAAATACTAAAATGGAAGTAAATAGAATAAATATGAACCAAAATTAATTAACAAAATTGACTATAAATATCCGCGTTAATAACTTTACTTGGCATTTTTACTTGCAACAACTTCTGATTTCGGTATATGTCCGCTGGCATTTGTTTGCATTGCATACACTGGCCCATGTAAAGATTAGGGGCGGAACGTTTTTCGGTGGAACTACAGTAAAGTAAGGTTTTAAAGCTTTAGACTCATTTTTTGCTTAGGCTTAGGCTTAGGCTTAAGGTTAGAATTAGGCTCAGAAATATGCATATATTACTGTTACGTCCCTGTTTTATACATTGGTCTGTACACTTAGTGTGCACGGTTTAGCTGAAATCGTTATATTTAGATTGACAGATTAAACCAACTATAATATCTTCAAACAATATTATCAGGCCCTCGGCAGGCTTTAGATTTATTTTACGGTTAAAATTAGGCGAAATTTACCAGTAATCGATCAGCCATAACGAAATTAATTTTCAGAAAAACAACAGTTGCCTTCAATATATTTATTGCCTAGACTTTAGTACTGATTGTACTTAAGGTTTAAAAATAATGCAGTAGTGCACTCAAAACTTTCACTTGGTGCATTCCGGCATCAATATATATATATATATATTATTTATTTGTTTTGTTTATTTATTTATTAATTTATTTATTTATCTATTAATTAATTAATTAAATTAGTTCTTTTATTTATTCATTTGTTTGTTTGTACAGCCATTTTAAACTTTATTTCATAAGCAGAAATTCAAGTAAGGAACATCCATTCAACACTTAATGCCCGAAATGCATAACTCGAATACACCATGTCGCAAATTTCAAAAACCTGTTAGAAAATGGTCAAAAAAGTCAACGATTTGAACGTCAGATTTGATATTTTAATGTTTCGTTTACCAGTAAAATATCCAAAGCTTTTCGAAGTTGTAATATTTATAGCATAAATCCGACCCCAGAGGCGTAAAACGGCAATTAATACTTGTAAATTATCCAGTTTCTAGAATCGCTGTGTTTTAAATTGAAACAACTATGTAGTTAATCAATCAGGTATTTTAACTCACAGAACATGATTAATAATTTGAAATAAACAATGTTTTGGCAAACCAGAATGTCTTAAATTTGGCCAAAAAACTTTTTTTGGTTCTTTCTAAGATAGAAAATAAAGATCACAAACGTTCGTAAGCGCATCGGTAGACACTTTCGGTTTATTTTGCTAAACCTTGAATGCTTTTATGTAAAATTAGCTTAAAATTTAAGTTTAGTTATTATTTATTTGGATAAATTTTGTAAAAAACATAACAAAAACAGATTTCGGCTTAAATCAAACATATTTATATTATTTTCGGCATATATATTTGATTTTTTTGCTATTGAAACTTACTAACTTTTGCCATGATTGATAATTATTAACGTCGATGTCAAGAATTAAGGCCTGCCCGCTGGAATACAGGGGCTGCCTGGGGTCTTTCAGACCAGGAACCTTTAGGTTTTGCCTTAAACTTAGTGTCAGAATTATAAATAAGCTTGCATTTCGGCTTAGACGTAGACCTACATTGCAAAAAATGGTCAGTCAAATTGACTCTCTCCGAAATAGGCTTTTCCGACCTACACAGACTGAGTCAAATTCGACTGCGCCAGAGTCAAATTTGACTCACCGACTCGCTCACTGAGTCGCACACGTTTGACTGTAACGGAGTCGAATTTGACTCAGTTTTTGTAGTCCCAAAAAACCTATTTCGGTAAGTGGCAATTTGACTCACCCATTTTTTTGCAGTGTAGGTTTCGGTTTAGATTTGTGCTAATGGCTAGTAGACCGACGCTTATAATTCACATGGGCCACTATAAAAATCTGAAGACAGCAAAAAATGTTTACAAAAATCTATAGTCCACTGCTTTATTTTAAGAACAAAAAAATAATATTTACTCAACACTCATATTTATCAGTATTTTGAATGTTTACCAAAATTGTTCATAAGCAAATAGAAACGTACCGTTATCACAACTCTTTGAAACCTGAGACATATAAGCTGAGTTATCGGTCAGAATTACACTTAAAACAAAAGAATCTTATTTTAAGTAGTTTCCTAAAGCATAGGCTACACTGACAAAAAGTTGACCATATTAGTGAATCAACTACTAAAATTTTTTTGATGAACAATAATGTCGAAACTTACGGATACAAACTGTAGTGATCCGAACAAGAGGGGGATCCTCATTGTGAACTTAGGATATTTTAGTAGACATGGGTCTAAGTAATAAGATTGTTAGGGGACTGGGCGAGTTCATCCAATTCCAGCCTTAACAGGGGTTTCGATCTCCGATTTAGAACTCAGAAGCCCGCCGAACTCGCTAATAAACAAAACTAGAGTTAAGTTTTAATAACAAGTAAGATAACATGTTAATACGAACAAGTAAGAACACAACTTACGAATACCAATACGATTAGTTTTCAATACTAATAATTGAAAACTAAATAGAAAACTAAATTGAAATGAAGTCTTAATTCCAAAAGAAAACTAATGCAATACTAAGATTTTATAACGAAAACAGTTCAAAACAATCAGAATTCATTCTAAAATTCTCGGAAAATTGCTACCACAACAGAACAGCATACAGTACAGACTGAATCGAATTAACAAACAACAAATTCACAGGAAAATCCCATCTAGGATCAAACAAGCTTCTTCTGAGCAAAATACCTGTTATTTTGCTCTTACAATAATTTAATCTTAAGAACTGGTTTTTAATCCAGACTCAAATCGTTATTTATCTTCTCTTTCATTTTCCTACAGATTTTCCTCTCAAAGAGGAAAACCAGTTTTTGTCTGCTGAGGTAACTATACGAAAAATAGCCTAAGTCTACGGGTATGTCATTACCCGACTACGTCTCATTACACGGTTATGTCTTTACCGTTAAGGCATCAGCGGTAGCAACCGCTCACACTCATTTTGAGTCCTAATCAATACTAGGAATCCGTATCACTAATAAGATTCGTAAGCGGATAGGGTCCCTAAACCCTAATTAGAATCCATAAATGTCAATTATTCAAACTGCAGTGCATACGTGACTCCAGCACCAAATACGGGTGGGTTCGAAAGTTTAAAGCATACTTAAGTTTTGAAAGTACATTCCTGTGTATTAACCTTGCATTATCGCTTAAGGTTTTGATACAAGACAAATAAATTCAACGGATAGTTGTAATACCGATCATATATCAGTAACAAATGGCGGGTTAAAAACAAATAACAGTCCGCAACCGAATAACAAGAACTGGTACCCTCTGGAGAGGCCAAATTAACATCGGTCCCCTTTTATTCGAATCACTACAGTACTGTATAGTCAAAAAGTTTGTTTACTTCGGTGCTGGAACAGGGCCCAAAATACGTATGTGGAGTGAACTCGCTGCCAATGTTATTGAAAAGTTGTCCTGTAATTAATATTAGTTCCCCGTCTTATTCGGGTCAAGTACTGTATTGTCAAAAAGTTTGTTTACTTCTGTGCTGGAACATTGCTCAAAATACGTATGTGGAGTGAACAAGCATTATTAAAAAGTTGTCTTAAACATCGATTTATAAATAATTAATTTATATATAAATTACACAGGCTTTTACAAGCTACATAATAGTTGAAGTTTAACGTTGTAGCCATCACGCAACACATGCAATTCGTGTAATTTAAACACATTTAATTAGGTATAACGCTCATTCTATCACGCAAAAAATGCTCTATTCACCAAAAATAACAACCCTACAAAGTGATAAATACGGTCCCGTAACCAAGGAAGGGCCACTGGGGGCGCAGACACCCTCTGGAAAACTTTTGGCCCTCTTGGAGAATTTTCAACCTTGCTTGTAACTCATTTAAAACCCTTGAATGTCCCTTCTGAAACATTGTTACCGCTCCCTAGTAAGGTGAGCTGGCTACGGGTGCGAATAAATTTAGTTTTTAAAACATTTTTTCTACATAGTTTTATTGCGAAAATAAATCCCATTGTTTATATTTTTAATTTTAAAATAAAATTTTCGATTCGAAAATGGGTTCGCAATGCGTGCGATCAAAGGACGGTTGAGAGTTGATATTTTGAACACCTGTAAAAATAACTTTCACTATTTTGCATCGGTTTTCAAAATCTTAACAAACAAAGTGAGCCAGTCTCAGGCAAAAGGGGTCAAATGTTTTACTTTTAGGTCGGTAACTGTAGATTAAGCATTTTGCTAAGAATAAGTCTAAGTTTAAGCGTTAAAGTGTTCACCTGAGCCGAAGCCCAAGCAAAAATACAATCTAAAGTCTACTGTTTTGTAACCAAAAACCCAAAAACACGACGGCCTTAGGTAAGTAAGAAAAATATATTTTTATTGGTTAAATACCCTAGAAACGAAGTTTTATATCAAATTCTATATTTTTGTTTTAACCGCTTCTCGCATAGAGTTGACTATGGCCAACTCAGCGCAGTGTATATACCTTAAATAATATATATCGTACAGTGTTTAACAATTGCAACACGTATACATAGTACTAAACCACCACAAGATGTCAGAGCCCCCTCGGGCTCGAGTGTTAAGCTCTTATAGCTGAGTAGTGATGGTAAACGCCTCCCACTCCAGGCACTGTAGTTAGAATCCTGGCAAAAAATTAGGTCTCAGATGAAATTGAAAATATTCATGTGATAAAAGGTTAACTGGCTATAGCATCTGAAACCTTACGGTTATATTTTGCATTTACGTTTTACGTTCAATAAATTATTTCAGTCGCCAATTTCAAGCAACTTCATTGGCTCTAAACGCAAAAACAGAAAATTCTAACTTTCAACCTCAACGGTTTAATAGGAAGTGATTGGTTAATTATTTAATAGGAAGTGATTGGTTAATTACAACAAGAGTCGATAATGACTGTTCTTACAAGAGTGTACAACTGAGTACATTCTGTGTACAAACGAATGTGCCCTATGCACATCACGTTTTTGGGCTTACACCCCCTTATTTACGGGCGTACAACCTGTGCGAGCCATGGTACTTTATGTAACAGGCATTAAAAGCGTTCCGCTTATTGTTTTAATTTAGGGTTATTGCATGTGACAGCGCCTTCCTCTAAACAAGGTGGGTCGGCCAAAAACGCAACACCTGGCGGTACATTTTGTACCATGCGGACACCAAAGAGTTGCGTACTCTTGTAATCAAGAAGGTAAACCTCAAAGCTCATTTTCAGGAGCGGATTTCGTTTAAGTTCCTGCTTTAACCGAACACTGAGGTATGGAAGATTATCATTGCCTAATTCGCCTAGACGCCACCGCTAATTGCCTTCGGTAGGTCACTCACCTTCGACGGCCACCAATCGGCTTAGAGATGTGCCTCATGTTGCCGTTGACCGGTCCGAATACTAAACTTTGGGCCTTAAGATAAAAAATAGGTTTAATCTGAATGTTCTGTTTGTTTGCGGAAATAATACAACAAACACTAAAATTTTACCAATTTCCGTTTTCTGTACATAGTTGAGTTAGCGTGATGCTAGGCCCGTAGCCGGCTAACCTTATGCGAAGGGGAAGGCTATAAATTTTTCATGGGGAGCACATATAGGTTTTCGTTAACGCTTACAAACAAGGTTGAAAATTTTCTAGGGAGCGAAATTTTTTGCCAGGATGCTGTATAAAAAATGGTTTTGGTGCAAAAAAGACTTGCAATAAACCTTGTTCCTAAGCATAAGCCCAAGCTTGAAACAAAGGCTAAATTTTGTTCGAAATATGGAGTATTTTGAAGCAATTCGCAAACGGCGGACAGGGCCGCGCCTGGATTTGGCAGGGGCCCTTCCAAAAACCAAAGATTAAGCCTTTTAGCAGTGGCAAATTAAGCGTTTTGTTCGCAGCATAAGAGCTGACGGACGATTCCTCCACCGAGTACTTATGCTGCCGAGTAAACACCATAGTTTAACTCCAAGGCCCGTATTCTCAAATGTGTGAAGTACCTTTCATCAGTTGGTGATAAGTCTTGTAACTTTCGAACCAGTGAATGTCTCAAGGCTCAAAATTCAGCAAATTTTTTGCATACAATTTGCTCTATGCCTGTACCAATTTTGAGTTCCGCAGCTGCAATAGGTTGCGATTTTTAAAATCTATTACTAACTGATGATAGTTGCTATACACACCTTTGAGAATATGGACCCAGTACATAAACTCAGTTTGGTGTTTGTCTGAGGAATCGAAAGCCAAAATACAGGTGGCATAAGAAAGTACCGCAAGCGAAGCGAGCGTGAAGCCGGACGTAATTTTAGTATTAAATCCTAAAACCAATTTTTAGTTTGCTTGGACCAGGTGCGGGATCCGAATTTCAGAATCGCCTTTTTAGACACCCGCCCATGCCGTTCAGATTCCGCAACCACCAGCGTCATTTGTAGCGAGTAAATTTTGTGAGCGAAGCGAGCGAGAATCCAGGCGCATTCATTGTGTTTAAATTTTCTAAAAAATAGCCATTTTTGGATTCAGTTGGGTTTTTGAAATTCATTTTGTTTTTCAAGCTTTCTTAGGCCGTTCACCCAACGGGGAATTTTACCGTCAATTGATTGGTTACACGCAGTTGGGGGGGGGCATAATTTTATGCTTTTGTTAAAGACAGGGGCATAAATATATTGCCGGCGGTTCTGACTCAGTTAACATTAATATTAACCATAATAAAAGGCACAGTTGAATTTCTGAAAAGCTTCTTGTAAATATATTAATAAACAATATATTTTAGTAAAATTTGTCTAAATTTACAGAATTCATTATAGTTAAGCATATTATTCTGTATGAACAAAAGAATGTTTCAAAGTAAATCCATAAAAAATAATAAAAATATATTTGAAAATTCTAAATCTTTCAACGAAAAGCGTTCAATTTCGAAATAGAGTCACTCAAAACAGTAGATATTATTTTTGGGCAGACCTGTTAGCCAGCTGCTCAAGTTGCTGGGGACAGGTTAAAAAACTTTTCAGGAAGCGCATTCAAAGATTAATATAAACGGCTTACACACGGGACTATAGCGTTTCAAAGGGCGAGCAGTAAACTTTTCTAGAAACAACGGAGCACTCACCCGGGGGCCCCTCTGTCTGTGGCTACGAGCCCGATCTTGGTTGCTTTCGACTTTTACCATCTTTAATATGAGCATTTTTGAAAGTTAATTATTTGACTTTATTCAATTATTTGGCTGTCTGAACCGAACGGGAGAATGAAATTAGTGGTTTATTTTTGGCTACTTCATGTATCAGCCCATGTTACTTTAAGGAGCGTCCAGGTTTCTAGCGGGTCTATAAAAGAGTAGGTTTAAATTCTAGATTACATTGTTTTGCATAGGCTTAGGCTTAGGAAGTCATCTTTGCAACGCTTAGGTTTAGGCTTAGGAATACGCTTAATCTACTGTTACACCCCTTGAAGTAACATTGGCCAATGTATCTGTAAACAAATTTACATATCAAATTGTATTCACGGGCCCGTAGCCAGACGCGCGCCAGTAGGGCTCAGCCCACCTGGAAGAATTTTCGTCCCCTCTACAAAATCTTCAATCTTGCTTGTTAGTCTTCGTAAACCCTTGTATGTCCATCCTGGAAATTTTTTAGCTCCCCCAGCAAGGTGAGCTGTGTACGAGCTTGTATTGTATTAAGTATTAATTAACGTATTGCAGATGTTATATATGCTTGTTATTTAACGAATTAATATAAGCTATTTGAGAATAAACGAAAACTTTCATCTTTGTGACCTGAGAGCGAGAGGAAAAATAAGAAGAAATCCTGAGTTGAAGACAAAAGATTGATAACAGTTTAAAATTTTAATTTTAAAAATGTTTTTTTGAAATCTGTGGACTTAAGTCAAAACGTTGCTCATAGGCAAATTTTTGTAAATTGTGAGCTGAAATTTTGTTTTGAAAGCGTCGTCAAAATACTGTATTTTAAAGGTTTTTAGGTATTTTGGAAGATTAATTTTTGTTTTTAAAATAAAGTACTTTGGTCAAAACAACATACTTGAGATTTTTGAACCGTTTTAAAAGTTTAAATTTTAAACTAAAATCAATGATTTTAAGACAAACAACTTTTTGTGTTGATTTTTAGCTAATTCAAAATTCAAAATTTGTAGCAAAAACTAGTCTTTTCGGTAAATTTAGTTCTCTTGAAATATTTCTGAAAAATTTTACAAATTTAAATTGGAGCCCGTTGTCTACGATAATTTGTGGAGTTTAAGTGGAGGTTTTGACTATTAAATTTGTGTGAATTGGGAATTTTGCGAAAATTCGTGTGCGATATTTATTGCCACGATGGCTTTGAGCTTTTTTTTGTGTCTGACCAGGGTACCTGTTGATTTAATTTTATGACTGGAGTATCATAGCCGTACATACGAGAATTTTATCCGCAAAAAAGCCCCTAAGATTCAAATAATGTTTAACGATTACGTAGTTGCGTAGTTTTATGAAGTTATAGGCCAAGTTGGTTCATTTGATGTTAATTACAAGTATTCTGACGTGTCAATTAGTTATTTGCTGGTGTTGTAAATGGTCTACTGAATTACCTAGTATTCACAGAGTGCACTTGCAGAGTGTTTCGCCGTTCAAGGGAGCCATAATTTTTATGTTCTATGTTTGGTTTCTGGATTCTGAAAATAGTTCTTTTGCGTTGCGTGATGTGTGCTATTTTTGGGGCATTGGCAAATTTAAGCATTTGTTTCTATCATGCGGCTTGAGTTTAATTAAGTTATTTAGATTTATAGATAGCACGATTTTTATTGTAAGAAGTATAGAATTTGTGCTTGTTTTGGTAACCACGAACTTAGCAACGCGTAGCCTGGAGTGCCTACAATGCTCAATTTCTGGGTTCTTTGTGTTACACTATGGCTATCCATTTATCTGTCTTAGAACGTATCAACCGTTCCTAGAATAAGCATTGTTCAGTACAGGATTTGACTACTCAAACTATATGTTCCCTATATTCAAAAATCTTAAACTTTTAAAGTATATATTACTAAATATATTCCAATTAAGTAACGTTATTGAATGAAAACCAATGGCACAAATGCAATGTGAGCAATAACATGATTAAAAAATAAATTATAGTCCGTAAGTAAGAAGAACGTTCTAGTAAAGGCAAAAAGTATACCACTCTCACGCTTGTTCGGGTCGCTACAGTAAATGCTTAAAAGCCAGGCAAGTGGATGCTTAACGGCGAAATGTTCTAGAGTTTAGTGCGATCGCTTGGGATTTGAACCTGTTTTTCAAACATTAGAAACATTAATGACGGTTATAATCGGTTGCTATCACATTTTCATTTGTTATTATGCGTTGATAGGATTATATTATCCGGAGACCAACATCGAAAATCAAACAATTACTACGCGTATGTGCAGTACAAAATCTCTACAAGACGTGTAAACACCAGGTTCAAGCGTCAAGTTTACTATCACTGAGTGTGTGGTAGTAAACGCTGTCGGCTTGAAACTAAAGTCTCAGATGAAATAGAAAATATTCATGTGTAAAAGGGTAACATAATAAGTCTTATATAGTTTAATATCTTATATGGTAAGTTTAGAACATTAGTAAATGCTACTTTTAGGACTGTAGCAGTAGATTAAGCAATTCCTAAGCCCAAGTCTAAGTCTCAGCGCACAAATAAGTCTAACAAAAGACCATCTAACCCTAAACTTAGGCTTGTGCCGGTAGCGTACGTAGCCAGCTGACCTTGCCAAGGGTGCTACAAATTTTTCCGCAGGGATATATAAGTGTTTTCGATAACTTACAAGCAAGGTTGAAAATTTTCTACAATAATAAAAGTGTTTCAAGGGGATGCTGAACGTCTTCGGCTCCCCTCTGGCTACCGTTCCCGACCATGCCGTATTATGTTAAGTTAAATTTTCGATATTCATGATCACTCTATATCTACCTGACATGGGATTCTAAAAGCAAGTGTCTTTTAAATATGATTTGAGACAAAAAACTTATAATAACCAATTAGCAAAATGTTTAAAAAAATAGCAAATTTTCGCTTGCAAACTCAATTTTTATTAAATATGACGTTACATCGGCATAACGAGACGGCATAAGGCTTCTAAGATATCAAACGCTGTACTCGTTTTCTTATCCTTTGTGTGTTCACCTTTATCTGTATATATTTTCCGGAAATAAATTTGCTAAATACGTTTTAGACGGTTTTTTAACTAAAAATATATTCTCCCACTGCATAATATATAATAAATATACTAAGGTTGCGCTATACTTTACTGAGCCGAACTTCGACGTTTGGCGGTGTCCGTCGGCTCGTGACGAGTATAGCGCAACCCTAAGAGCAACGAGCTCAAGTTACTTTAAGGGGCGTCCAGGTTTCTTGTGGTCTATGAAATAGTACGTTTAGGTTCTAGATTACATTTTTTGCTTAGGCTTAGGCTTAGGCTTAGGAATACGTTTAATCTACTGTTACGCCCCATAAAGTAACATTGGCCGAGCAACGTATATATGTCAGTAGACTTTTCTAAAACGTAGAAGTTGCAATTTGTTCTAAAAATGTAGAAAGTAGGAAATAAGAAATATTGGCCGTTAGCAACTTAGATTTTAGAAGCTGGGAAGCATAACTAAACAAAGGTGTAAGTGGGTACGGATTTTTTTCCTGCGCTCCGCTTTACTTGCGGAAACATTATTTTTTACCTGCCGGAATGCCTATACAAAATTCCTTTACATCACTCGCCTTTTGTAACAAAAACACTTTTCGAAACAAACCATTAAGTAAAAATGTTACAGCAGATGATATTGCACATTTTACACTTATCACTGGCAAAACTATGTCGTTTGTCGATGGGTGATCAGTGACTCAAAACAATTTTGTTTGTACAAAATCGTTGTAGTCAGACCGTATAAATCACACTTTTATTTGTGGATTCGTCGCAGTTTGTCTTAAGACCTCATTCACTTAAGACCTCATTCAGAAAACTTGTGAACATATAGTTCTCAGCCAAAGAAAAATATAGCCTCTATAAGAACGCGAAGAAAATCACCAAATGGAATAAGATATATTGTCGCTGCCATTCAAAAAGCCGCAAACATTTTTCAATTTAACAGCAAATTTCAGTGGTGTAAATACTTATTTTTCACTCGTTACTGTAAAAACAGTTTAGAAATTAAAATTTTTCTACATTTTATCTGGTTTCAAAATTCTTATGAAAATTATAGGTGGGTAAAGATTAATATATTTTTGCCCGTGCACATCAGTGTTTTTATCCGGCCTACGTTTACCTGCGGCTATCCGCGGGTAGAGTTCAGCACTGCAACCAAATGTCCCAATTTTGCAAGATAACGTCCAAGACGCAAACTTATATAGGCAATCGAACTTCAGCTCAATCTATGCGTCAACGTTTCGATTGTAAAGATTTATAAACTGAACACTGCATCTTGCTAGATGTATCAGTTAAACTATACAAAATCAATTCTTAAATATAAGGCAATTATGTCTCAAAGGTTAAATGGCCCCTATCAGCGGTCAACAGTAACAACAACAAAAACAACAACAAAAACAACAACAACAACTACTACTACTACTACCACAACTATTCTTAAGATTTACAGATTACAGACTGAAGTAAAATGTACCTTTAAGGAAATCTTAATAGTTTCAACTGGCAACAGCGATTAGTTTAGATTAAACTTTAGCCTGCTTTGTATAGGGTCGAATTCGGACAATTCCGCAACGAAACATCCGTTCTTTTGCAGCTAAAATATATTAATTTGTGGATCCTGTGTTTGTAAAACAAAATATAACCAAAATTCTCATCATTAATATACCCTCAAGGATCGGATAGGATTATAAGCTTCGTAAAAATTCGATACGACGAATTTGTACTGCTGCTTGCAGTTTTAAAACGCTTAGCTATGAAATTAATTGCAATTTATGGTTATTAGCTTCTGTCTTCGCGATATTTATCCAAAATACGGTGTACCATTTACGCTAAATGTTATGTCGTTAATCCTTTTCCGCTTACATTATACGGCCAATATTACGTTTAGTGGCGTAGCAGTAGATTAAGCGCATTGTTAAGCTTAAGCCTACGCTTAAGCGCTGCAAAATGTGTTTTCTGCGCCTTAGCCTAAGCCTAAGCAAGAAAATTTTATCTAGAATCTAAACCTACTCTTCTACAGATCCAGCACAAACCTGGACGCCCCTAAAAGTGGCATGGACCGATTATACTATGCAAGCATGTGCTGGACAAAATCAAACCTAAAGTCTAATAATCATTGAGCGGCGTAGTTATAACGATTGGTATCATGACAATTCGTTGCGCGACAACTTGTAATCCAAAATTTCACCGACTCGACATTTCATCGCTAATTCATTATGCTTAGGCTTAGGAACACAATTAGAATTATTCTACTGGTTATTCATCGGCATTAGGACACTGTTGGGCAATATGGTGTTGGGCGACAAATTGGCGTAGATATGCTATAGTACAGCACTAAATTGTCACAAGACGCGACGGATCCTAAAACTAGAAAACGATGTAAAATCTGATATATACATATAATGATATAACTCAAACTTGTCTTCCGTGTTTAAATTTGAATACTGTATAAACGTTTAAGTTTTATTAATGCATCATTCAGGTTATACTGCGCTCGCCAATGTCAAAAAATGTCCCACCATTTTAATAGCTAGCTAATTTGCGAACACTCTCTAAAAATAGTGTCCAAACTATTAGCTAGCGGCCTGGCAAAAATAGTGTTTTAAAAATATCACCCTTTTAAAATACAGTGGATACTGTACGGCCAATGGTTAGAAACGGAGAGTTTAAAATTTCTCATAATTTTTCAAATTTTGTCCCGGAAACTCAAATTTTGGCGGGAAAATTCAAATTTTTGCGGTAAAATTCAATTTTTGGCTGGAAAATTCAAATTTTTGGGGAAAAGTTAAATTTTGGTGGAAAATTCAAGTTTTGGCGGGAAAATTTAAATATTGGCGGGAAAATTTAAATTTTGGCGGGAAAAGTTAAATTTTAGTGGAAAATTCAAATTATGGCGGGAAAATTTAAATTTTGGCGGGAAAACTTAAATTTTGGCGCGAAATTCAAATTTTGGCGCGAAATTCTAATTTTGGTATGAAATTCAAATTTTGGCGGGAAAATTCAGATTTTGTTGGGAAAATTCAAAATTTGACGATAAAATTCAAATTTTGCCGGAAAACTTCAAAATTTAGCTTGAAAATTCAAATTTTGCCGATAAAACTCAAATTTTTCCGAAAAATTTCAAAATTTTGCTTGAAAATTCAAATTTAAGCATGGTGCAAGAAATAACACATTGTCAAAATACACTGCCATTTTCCGAACATGTCCTAAGAATAGACTGCAAAGAAACGACATACTAGCTAAATAGTGTGAAAATAATTACTTGGTGCAAGAAATAGCTGTAATTTTATTGCTACTTTATAATAATGACATGGACATTTTTTAACATTGGCGAACGCAGCATAACCTGGATGGTGCATAATTTAGGCTTTTATATTAATTGCTTATGTAAAACGGCCCGTGTATAGAACAGGGCCGGAACAGTAGTATAAGCATATTCCTAAGCCGAAAGCCTAAGCCTAAGCAAAAAAAATTGTCTAAAGCATAAACTGACTCTATTATAGCCCCTCCGGAAAACGAACCGGCCATGTTCTATCCATTGGCCTGTAAAACTAATGATAACACAAACTTTAATTCCGAAAGCATTGCATGTATTTGCGGCACATGTTACTTTTGGGTCGTCCCGGTTTGTGGATGGGTCTGTAAAAGAGTAGGCTTAGATTCTAAACTATATTGTTTTACTTACTCTTAGGCTTTTAGGCTTAGGCTTAGGAATACGCTTTTGCAACGCTTAGGCTTAGGCTTAGGAATACGCTAAATCTACTGTTACAGCCGTAAAAGTATTGACCGTATTTGCTACGTCGGCAAGAAAAAATATACAAAAATTGAATTTTTGTTCGGTTATTAAAATACTTAAAATTAGTCGGATAAGTATAAATTTTGAAAAAAAAAACATTTTTATATAAACTATTTCTTAATTAATCCAATTAATACTTAGGCGAAATTTAACACTGTATACACAGGAACACATTATTAAATTCAATTCTACACTGCAAAAAATGGTGTTTGAATTGACTCTCTTCAAAATAGGCTTTTCGGGACTACGCAAACTGAGTCCAATTCGACTCCGTCAGAGTATAGAAACGTGCGACTCAGTGAGTGTCGAATATTACTCTGGCACAGTCGAATTTGGCTCAATTTGTCGAGTTCCGAAAAGCCTGTTTTGGCGAGGGTCAATTTGACTAACCATTTTTGAGGTGTACCTCTGAAATCCCGGAGATATGACAAGTTGTTTGCGACGAATTTTAGCAAAAATATATAGTCTTAATATTTTTATTAAAAGTTAATTAAATATTAAATAACTTGTTTGTAAGATCTGATAAAATTGATAAATTAAAATATTTTGATAAAAAAATAACTTTTTGGATATAATTTTTGATAAAACAATTTGAAAACAATAAAAAAACTTTTGTTGTCTTTTGACATTTAATTTTTGTAAAAGGAAACATTAATAATTGTTCCCACAAGACATTTTGAAAAATAAAACGCTGTATAGGTCAGAAGACAGGATCCGCAGCGACTTATCAACTATGCCAAGGCGGACCGGTGTGACTTCAAGGGGCGTCCAGGTTTCTGGTGGGTCTATAGAAGACTTGGTTTAGATTTTATATTACATTTTTTGCTTAGGTTTAGACTTAGGCTTAGGCTTAGGCTTAGGCTTAGGTTTAGGCTTAGGCTTAGGCTTAGGCTTAGGCTTAGGCTTAGGTTTAGGCTTAGGCTTAGGAACACATTTTTTGGGCTCAAGTCTATGCTTTAGGCTAATACACTTTACGTTCGGCTCAAGTCTAGGCTTTAGGCTAATACACTTTACGTTCGGCTCAAGTCTAGGCTTTAGGCTCCAGTAGGTAGGCCTTTATAATTAACATGGGCCAAATACACCATACATTACTCAGAAATGTGTTTATAAATATAACCACGTGGGTAGAAACACAGACGTAAATAATTTTCTACGGTGAAAAGATACCAAAACCTTGATATATACAGTACCTAATGCGTCCTAATGAGGTCCCTTAGCTAATAATGCGCTGCTGTCCTAGCGTGAAATTTGAGCTAATTCTGGTCCAAAAGCAGTGTGCAGGGTTGATTCTAACGAAGCCGGGTTTATAATGGACTCACGAATGACATAATTCCTTACGGCAAACAGGATATTGGTATTTGCAGAACTGGCGTAAAAAATGTTCGAAATGCGGGCTAATGTATAGTACAGGGTCGTAACAATAGTATAAAAGCATATTCCTAAGCCTAAACCTAAAGCCAATGCGTAAAAATGAGCTTATATCTATGCCTAAGTAAACCTATTAAACCTAAGCTAAAAAAAGAGTCTAAAAGTTTAAGGTTATTCTATTGCAGTACCGCAGAAAAACGTTCCGTCTCTAATCTCTATACATGGACCGAAATAAAGAACAAATTTTTGTGATGAAATTTTGTGACAATGAAACTGTACTATTTTCAGTAGTGCAATTGTCGGGCCCAAAAATGTTAGATTTCGCTGCGAGCCAACGCTATTTGATTGGCCGATATCTAATCTTACAATTAAATGTTTGAGGGGAGCGCTATGTACCGCTTGTTTCGATGTGCGACCCTTTCCCTGATGGCGGTCCGTGGGGCTTGCCCACTTGATCCATTTGGGCTCTCCCTAGAAAGTTTTCAACCTTGTTTGTAAGTCATCGAAAACCCTTGTATGCTTCGCCTGAAACTTTCTTAACAGGTCCTGGAATTATAACGTAGAGCACAATATCGATAAGTTAGAACAAAACGTAAACAAAACTGATAACAGTGAAATTTCAAATCATTTCCGAATGACGTCATAATATTCGAATAATTCCTAAAATTTGTATTTTATAATTTTTTCGCAAAATCCTGCTCGCTTTGGCCCATGTAAAAAGATCAGGGGCGGAACGTTTTGCCGTGGGACTGCAATAGAGTAATGCTTAAGCTTTAGATTCATTTTTTTGCTTCGCTTACACTATAAATTTCAATGAGTTGAATAATCAATTCAGCTAGCGAGTTAGTTATTTCTGAATTAATATCAGTAAGCATTAATTCACTCTCAGTTGTGTTAATTCTCACTGTGAGTTGAGTTGACTCTGGGTGAGTTGATTAATTAACTCAGAATGAATTGAATCAACTCAAAATTCTGAGTTCTGATAGTCCTAACTCAGACTGAGTGATTCAACTCATTCTGAGCTAAAATCAACTCACTGAAATTTACAGTGTAGGCTTAGGTTGAGGAATATGATTATAATACTGTACCGCGTCTGTTCTTTACATTAGCCCTCGCTTTTAATTGACAAAAGTGAAAATATACGCTTTCTAAGACGCTATAACATGATGAAGATGCTTTATGTAAATTAAACATTTATTCAGCTGCCGCTATATGTGTCACAATAATAGAATTTCTAGCTTGTTCTATGTTTCAAAAAGCAGATGGGTGAAATTTACAAAAAAAACCACAAAAATATTCTTCAAAATATAAAGTTTCAAATTTATAAGAATTGTAGTCAATGTATAGAACAGGACCGTAACAGCAGTATAAACATATTCATATAAGCCTAATAACCTAATCTAACGCCAAACCACACGAATGAGCTTACACCTATAAGTCTATTAAGCCTAAGCAGAAAAATTAGTTTAAAGCTTAAGCTTGGACTATTGAGCAGTCCAGCAGAAAAACGTTCCGCCTCTGATTATAAGGGCCGAATTTGTAAATCTCGCATATGAGATCCTATTTTTGTTCGAACTAATGCGGGATTCATGTTATAACCGGGGCTGGCGGGACACGATTTGTCCCATGTTGATTCGACGTCAACATTAAAATTCGAGCACTCGTATCGGGTAACAAAACTCGAATGTCATATGACATTTACTTTCACCGCTCTCAGAAGATCAATGTGTACAGGAGTCGGTATGTCGTGTGATACTGGGGAACATTTTTATGCGAATATCATATGATATTCCAAAATTACAACGAATATCATATGATATTCAGCGGGACAGTGTAATTTTTGGGTGCTAATAATTTAATGGAAAGTCGGACGACAAAGGCACAGCTGTGCTTATAATACCAAATACACGTCTGCAAATTCATTTCCGGCACAAAACCGCTTAGAAAAAAGTGTCATAATTCAAAAATTCAAATTTCAAATTCTAGTGTCATATGATATTCAATAGGACAATTTGGGTATGTTACCTCAAGTATGCAGACATTTGAAAATATATCATATGGTATTCGCTGACAATACGTCGAATATCATATGACATTGAAGGACATAAGGTGACCTATACATGATGATAGCAGACAAATACAACTGTTTGAATATGATACAGAGTCTATTAGCAGACAAAATGTTACCCAGTAGGCTAATAGGGACAAAACATGTACCAAGCTGCCTCGGTTAATGGTTATAACGTGAACCCCGCATGATTACTACATTTACTGCCTAGCTTGCAGATACCTTACACCAAGATTTTTTGACAAGGAACTGTAGTGACCCGAATAAGAGAGTATGTATTTTGAGTTCGAATTTTAATAGGAGTCAGTCTATCAACGCACTTTAATTAAAGGGAATAATATAGTGAAGCAGGTGGTAATCCAAAGGAAATGTAATTGGATGAAAAATTACAGTTCGTAGCTGAACAACATGGGTACACTGGAAAAAAAGGTTAGTCAAATTGACCCTCTCCGTAGGCTTTTTACGAGACTACGCAAACTGAGTCAAATTCGACTCCGCCAGCGAATTTCACTCTGGCGGAGTCAAATTTTTGCTTACTTGTGCAGTCCCGTAGAGCCTATTGCGGAGAGAGTCAATCTGACGCACCATTTTTGACAGTGTACATTCTCTAGAAGTGCTAAAATAATAAACATCAGCTTCTTACTTGTGCAGTCCCGTAGAGCCTACTGCGAAGAGAGTCAATTTGACTCGCCATTTTTGACAGTTTACATTTTCTAGAAGTGCTAAAATAATAAGCATCAGCTGCTTACTTGTGCAGTCCCGTAGAGCCTATTGCGGAGAGAGTCAATCTGACTCACCATTTTTGACAGTGTACATTTTCTAGAAGTGCTAAAATAATAAACATGAGCCGCTTACTTGTGCAGTCCCGTAGAGCCTATTGCGGAGAGAGTCAATCTGACTCACCATTTTTGACAGTGTACATTTTCTAGAAGTGCTAAAATAATAAACATCAGCCGCTTACTTGTGCAGTCCCGTAGAGCCTATTGCGGAGAGAGTCAATCTGACTCACCATTTTTGACAGTGTACATTTTCTAGAAGTGCTAAAATAATAAACATCAGCCGCTTACTTGTGCAGTCCCGTAGAGCCTATTGCGGAGAGAGTCAATCTGACTCACCATTTTTGACAGTGTACATTTTCTAGAAGTGCTAAAATAATAAACATCAGCCGCTTACTTGTGCAGTCCCGTAGAGCCTATTGCGGAGAGAGTCAATCTGACTCACCATTTTTGACAGTGTACATTTTCTAGAAGTGCTAAAATAATAAACATCAGCCGCTTACTTGTGCAGTCCCGTAGAGCCTATTGCGGAGAGAGTCAATCTGACTCACCATTTTTGACAGTGTACATTTTCTAGAAGTGCTAAAATAATAAACATCAGCCGCTTACTTGTGCAGTCCCGTAGAGCCTATTGCGGAGAGAGTCAATCTGACTCACCATTTTTGACAGTGTACATTTTCTAGAAATGCTAAAATAATAAACATCAGCTCCTTGTTATTTGAGTCACTACACAATCAGCTCCTGAAATGTTAAACATACAGTGATTCTGACGCGTCCTACGTGTTATTCAAACAGATGGGCCAACGTCGAGCGGAACTGTATTATAAGCATATTACTATGCCTAAGCTTAAGCCTAAGCCTAAGCGCAAGAATGAGCATATTTCTAAGCTTAAGCCTATAGCCTAAACCTAAGCAAAGCAAAAACAGTTTGTTCCGCCCTGTTCTTTTTACATTGGCCAAAAAACCATAGTTTTGCTTATGCACAACATCAATAAAACATTACAAACCGCTGCCATCTTTTAAGTAAATATTGAAACTGAAAAATGAACACATTTTGAAAGTTTTATGGCAAAAAATATACCAAAAGTTCACAGGCCATTCAGTAATGAATAAGTGAAACAGTAAATGGTAGAAAAACTGAGAAGAAGAATACCAGAAGGCGTACAACTGGGCTTTGTTCATATTTGCCACATTTGGTGTGGGCTCTGGTTCAGGTTTTCGGTTTAGCTTTGGAAAAAAACTTTACCTATACTTATTAAAGCGTCAAGCGTTATGGTTTTGCCTGAGGCGTAACCAAACATGAGAACATTAATGTTAATATTAAAGTGTACAACAGCCACACACACACAAAAACATTTTCTGATATTCAAGAAATATTTTCTTAAATTCACAAGAGAATTATGTCATAATGTAAACTACAGACATATATGTCTTGAATACAAGTAATTAATTTCTGAAATTTTTCAGAAATCTGTGTCTGAAATTTTTTACACTTAAAATTTGTGTTAACCATTAGGACAAATATTTCTGAAATACAAGACAAATGCGTCTAAAATATAAGATATATGTCTGAAATAAATGACTTTTTGCTGATATTTAAGTCATATATATGTCTTTAGAAACAAGATTTGCCAGAGAATACTCATTCAAAATTAAGAGTTGAGGTCAACCAAATTCGCTTATTTCACAACTTAAGATACGTCTAAGACGTAAACGTAGGTTGGGGAGAGCTTGAGCTCAACCCGAAATATCTTTGAAGTTCGATTATTTATATACTCTATTAAGAATATAAAACGGAGCCACTTTTTTACATATGTAAAAATTAGAAAATTAGTGTTGAATATGAGGCAACTATTTCTTGAAAGGGAGAAATTTATGTCTTATGAATTGTGAGCAGTGTTTAACATTCATAACGTATATGCGCAGTGCAAAATCTCCACAAGACGTGAGAGCCTACTCGGGATCGAACGTCAAGCTCCTATAGCTCAGTGGTCATCGTAAACGCCTCCCACAAGTGAGATTGGGGATCGAATCTTACCTTGAAATTCTATTTCATATGAAATTGAAAATATTCATGTGAGAAACGGTTAATGTCTTGAAAATTTAAGAAAGTAGGAGTCTTGACATTTCAAGACAATCTATTTGTGTGCAGAACCATTTTTTTGCCTATGAAATCTTGGTCAATGTAAAGAACGCTGGCGGAATAGTATTGTAAGCATATTCCTAAAAAGCCCAAGTCTAAGCTTAAAAGCCTAAACCTAAACGTAAGAATAAGCATATTCCTAAGCCTAAGCCTAAGTCTAAGCCTAAGCGAAGCAAAAAAATTGTAGTCTAAAGCTTAAGCGTTACCCTTTTCTAGTCCCACAGAAAAACGTTCCGCCCCCGATTTTTACATGGGCCGAAATCTTTACACTAAAAAGCTGTACGTCATTTAGAAGCGTTCTTCTTTTGTCCTGTGTGATCTCATTGATCTTTATAGAGGTTTAATGGTAGTGAAAATGTCAATAAAGAGAATTATAGGATTTGTAGTCATAATAAATTTTCCGCGACTTGTTTCCCCGTAGACTTTTAAAACTGTACTGTTATTCAAGCACAAAATAATAATATATATCATTAACAGCAATACATTTCAGATACGTACTTTTAAAACCTTGACTTGGTTGCAGAAACATATTAACTTAATAATGCAGGGTCCACGTTATAAATGGGGCAGCTCGGGTCACGTTTTGTCACATTCTGCATGTTGGGTAACATTTCGTCTGCGATGTAAACCCAATATGATTTTCCAAAGACAGTAGTTGTCCGCTACAATCATGTATCGGTCACGATTTGTGTTTCAATATCATATGATATTTCCTGCATCGTCTGTTATATGAGCATTTTAAAAAATGCCTATTGAGTCAGTACACAACTATAGGTTTTGCGTATGGCGGAAATCATATGATACTAACAGACGTGTGCCGTTAGTGTCTTCGAGACCATGTAAATAACAGTAATATGTTTCGGGAAATTTAAATTTTGGCAGGAAAATTTAACATTTGGCGGGAACATTATACTTTTGGTGGGAAAATTAAAATTTTAACATGAAATTTAAATTTTGGCGGGAAATTTAAATTTTGGCGGGAATATTCAAATTTTGGCGGATTGTCTTTATCATAGGAATATCACAATACTCTAAATCCGTCTTGCTGAATATCATATCATATATGCTTGGAATATCATGTGATATTCAGCAATATGTCTCATTGTGTCACGTGATATTAGAACACTTGTACGTTGAGATAACCTGTGTACCCGCGCTTTGTATTACAATCTCACATGATATTCGACTTTTGTCTGTCCGTATAAAGATGGTAACAAAAATTTATGTTGGCGTCGAATCAGCATGTGCCAAAACGTGGCAAGGCTGCCCCTGTTATAACGCGAACCACGCATTTAGTCGAGGTGTTTGAACACTATAATTTTCCGAAACAAAATTATTGGCTGCTGGATGTCAGTGCTAAACTGCAATAGCCCGTATTCTCAAATGTGTGTAGCACCTATCACCAGTTGGTGATAGGTCTTGTAAACGTTCGACGAACCGGTGACTGCTGATACTCAAAATCCAGCACATTATTGGCATTACGATTTGCTCTACTCCTGTTCCAATTCTGAGCTACAGCTACAATATTGATTTTGAGAACCTATTATAGGAATATGTTTATACTAGTGTTCCGGCCCTGTTCTATACATTAGCCATAGTTCCTATACATATCTGAGAATATGGGCCTTGTGGTAGCTTCAAAGTCTAAGAGCTCGTGCCTGAAGGGGCAGCCAATTTGTGAAACACACCAGACCATAAAGCAAAGCTTCTTTCTTGACTGAAGTGTAAAGTCGACTTGACTCAGAGGTTTAGGCCATGTCTACGCATGCGTTCTGCCTTGTTTCGTTCTCAGTTTTGCTATTTTGACTACCAGTCCTCACCATTGAAGTTTTCGGTATGTTTTATCTGTTCACTTCGCTTGCGTTTCTTTTGCAATCACAGCGGGAACGCAGGTGTATAAAAAAGATAGTACCACTGTAAAAAGAGCATAGCATGAAACTTCAGATATATGTATGTGCCATTTATTTAGAGAGTTTTTAACCCTTTCTTGCATGAATTTTGCTCTTTCGTATAAGAACTAATTTCAAGCCAAATTTTGAATCGTAGCTTCAAATGAGAGATTTTGTTCGAGCGCGAGGGGCTCTCACGTGTTGTGAAGATTTTGAACCAAACATGCAAGTGTAATGGTTAAATCTTTAAAACGGGATATATTTCACGTCTACATTACTTTAACTTGCTCACAGTCTGTTGTAAGTGAAAAGAGGTTAACATATCACTTGCGTAATGTGATTTACGTAATAGTTTCGTAGCTAGTGCATTCTACCAGCGTGAGTAAACTGATAGTAAAACATTACGATCCTGAGGGTTTTTATGGTTTGCGAGAGTATTCTTTCATCAGCCTAACAATAAGTGTGTTTGGACCGAACAGTACTATTATCGCTGTTGGACCTATACGGTGGTAATGTAAAAACACGATCTGAAATGTTGAAAGAAGAATAAATAGGTACCACTCTAAAAATCACTGCACGTTTCGCACTTTAGAAATCGTGCTACCACTGTACGACACATTCGTTTCAGCAACTTTTAGTTGTGATATATTTGTACGTGTATAGGTACATCGTTTAAACTGTTACTGTGCCACCAATTCGTGGAACAGGCTTCGTGGCGCAGCGCATTATACGTTGTTTGTTAGTTCAGATTCTAAATATTCACGTCCGTCTATAGTATATACTTATTTGCTGTTTAGCTAAATTTCAGTCCCGAATGTGTTGGATATGGGATGGGGCTCATACGCCACCGTGGTACTATTATGGCTTATCGAAATCGATAATTTAGTTAATTGTATTGCCGCAACATTCTTTTTCTTTTGGTCGGTGTATTGGTTACTTCATTTTCTTGCCATTGCTTATGCGTGAGTTTTCTGGATTCACTGATTAGTGAGATTGACTTCCTGCTTGTGCAACGCACAACACACATATGTCATATATACCTTCGAATATAAACTAAATTAGAGTTTATGAAAAGTACAACATTAGCATAACCTATTTCTGGTCTTCATGTATCTGGTTTTACATTCGCTATAATAGCTGTGTACATAACCGCTTGAAAAATGAACTGTTTATACATTAAGTGTATAATGTAAGGTTGCGCCATCGATTGTGTAGAATTACGTAATGGTCGTGGAACTTCTCTGATATAGATTGTCTTTATTTTTAGCAAATTAGCTCTACACAAGAAAGCGAAAGTTGATCCTGAAAAGCCGCGACCGGGTGTTTCAATAATCAAACCGTTGTTGGGGGTCGATTCAAATTTAGCGTCAAATTTGGAAAGCTTCTTTCTATTGGAATATCCAGTGGTAAGAGACCTGAATATATGATAATATGATCTTTTCATTTGACTGGTCCAATGAAAATAACATATGTCGGTTGCGAAATATACAAAGCACACAGGGTACAACCGGATATTGACTATTTTAAAAAATAGCGTCTGCGGTGTTGTATATTGCCCTAAAGTTATGCTGAGAAGTATAACTTAACTCTACAGTAAAACAGCTTATGATTAAAGTAGTAATTTGCAGTGACTTGTACGAAATGACAAAAATAAGAACGTAAAAATAGCTTTTGGCAAAACCGTTGCCGGAACAAAATTTTAACAAATTATTAGCCACACTAATTTTCAGCGATTAAGTTTTGCGCTTTAACGAGACATGCACTGAAATATCTTGCATTGTCAACTGCATTTGAGTAACGCTCTATACTTTTGGTTGTTTTAATGCCGTTCACGCAGTACGGCAACTCGTGTGAATTTCCGCATGGCACTGCATAACAGTTTGTAAACAAAAAGATATTAATTTGCAGTGACAAAAATAACGTCACTCTTACGTAGTTGCTACATTCTGCTGTAGTAATATGTTGTTTTCAGTTTGAACTATTATTTTGTGTCCAAAGCGATTCAGATCCAGCGTTAATGCTTATCAAAACTATGGTTGAAAAGTATCCTCATATCGATAGCAGAATATTGATAGGTAAGATTATAGATATTTGTAGGACACCAAATTGTTCAGATTTTTGTGAATTCAGGTGTTGCCACTTTAAACATAGTATTTACGCAATCAACTGACTATATTGGTATTTGTAACTTTTGAGAATTATATTACACAATGGATAGTGAATTGCAAAATAACTTTAATTTAAGCGAACTGTATGCTGACACAAGCGTAGAAGCCATAATTTTTATCTTGGTATTAAAGTTGGTTCCCCGTAGACACCTTTGCGTTAATTGTTCTTTTTCAGGAGGTAAAGATGTAGGTTTGAACCCAAAAATCAACAATATGATGCCTGCATATGAAGCCTGCATGTACAACGTAATACTGGTATCGGACGCTGGTGTTCGAAGTAAGAAAGACTAGCTTATATTTAGATGTCTCGTTTGTTTTTGTGGCATTGTATTAATGTATATGTTTTTTGGTATTATGCACATAAGACATTATCGTAGCATTTTTAATTATATATGTGTTTAACACACGCTTGAACTTTTTTACTGTGAACTATTTCTAAATAAGCGTTTCTTGCGTGCCGATATTGGCTTTTGGTTTGGGTCCTAATTCTTGTGGTTTTAGTGGTCTAGTGTTGTGAGCAGTGCTTTAAGTAAACTTAGGAAAAATGATTTATTTTGCTACGAAATGGGTTTGCTCTAATATGCGGGAAGCACACCCTTTGGAGTATATCATTTATGGGTTATTTCCTTATATTTTTGGCGGCTAATTTGTTTTGATTTTAGATGTTATTGTTATTTTCAGTGAAACCGGATACTCTTGAAGATATGATTGGTTCGCTGAAAGACAGCGTAGGTATTGTTACGCAGATGCCATATTGCTGTGACCGCAAAGGTTTTGCGGCGACGCTAGAGAAGGTAAGATTGTGTACTTAATAGTGTTCTATGAATTTTATAGATGGTATTTATGGTATGAAAATTTAGTAATGTTTAGCTTCTGCGATTTTGGTAAAAGTTAAATTTAAGCTGACACGTCAATCTTTACAGCATTTATTGGGGTAACGTTTGGAATGAGTTAAGAGTTACATTAAGTATATACTTTTACACCGGTTTTATTTATTGTAGTTTTGACCGGAAGACGTAATGTAACCATTTTTTTGATTGTCCATTGTTAAATAATTGTCTCCTGAAAATGTGGTGCTGACGTTTCGATGGTGGGGGGAAACGGAGCTCCCACAATTCCAAAGTCCCCTCCCCCGCTCAGCAAATTTCCCCAGGTTCCAAGCAAAATGCCTGCAGTGAACGAACTGATTGGCAGTAGATGTGATTTTAATATTGTCAAGCCAATGAGGGCAGTTTATAAGTGGCGATCACAGGGGTCCGGAAATGGCCGCCTTTCCGAAATGGTTTTTAAAAAGCTGAATTTTTACCTTGAAAATTTAGGGAAGCTTAATTTAAAAACATTAAATGTCCGCCTCTCGCGAGAACTAGACTTTGCAATTTTCAGTTTTCTGTAGTATACGCGATTGCTGAACATTTTCAGGTATATTTTGGCACAGCACATGCCCGAATTTACCTGAGCGCAGATGCGTTAGGCTTTGTTTGTTCAACCGGTATGTCCTCACTTATGCGCAAGGCTGTGTTAGATGAAGCGGGTGGTTTCGCTGCGTTTGGCCAGTATCTGGCTGAAGATTACTTTTTTGCTCAAGCTATTTCTTCCAGGCAAGTGTTTTTCTTGCTTTCAGTTTTGTGCTTACTATACTTACATCTATATTTCATTATTTAGGTTGTATGCTCTGCTCATGTATATCGATGTATTTTAATCTTTTTCTTTGTGGAAATACTTATACAGTAGCTGTGGGCACAGGTAGGTAGGGCGCAAACCTGATTTCCGATTCAAAACCAGTTGCGATTACGATTCCGATTGCAGGCATAATCGGAGCCGGAATAAGAATTTTTTCATTTCGTTTGATGTATTGTTGTCATGTTAATACTCATTAATGAAAAGTTTGTTATTAAACTGTGGATAACAAGTGCGCTCGCGAACTGTTGAACACTAAGACTCGCGAACTCGTGAACAATAAGGCTCGCCTGTGAAAAAAATACTATGGTGTCTGAAAATTTCTGGCTCCTGTTCCGGCATAATCTTCTGTTCCGACTCCGTCGGTTTCGCTTTGAACCCTTGGCCCTGGATATCCGGATATTATCTGGTATATTTTTTCGGTATTAATAACCTAAATTGATAACGTTCTGTGATTTTGCCTTGTGGTTTGGTATTTGATTTATGGAACACGAACATGTTTCAAGTGCCTAATAAAATATGTCACATGAAATCATGGTGCAACCGGAGTTCGGTTCCGACATTTTTTCTCCTTCCGGTTTCGGTGAATTTTTGCCGGAATTAAAAATTCTAGTATTCAATGTTTCCTCGGTGCAAATTAAGCATTTTACAAAAATTGACAATAAAAATATAATAGGTTTCGTTGGTATACGTAGTATATATACCTTGATAATCACTGAACATATACCACCATCGAAGGTAGATTTCGCTTCCGTGGATAGTGAAATCTAAAATACAGCAGATGAAGTAAATACCTTTCTTCAACTAAAATTATTTCACCAGTAATATTGCAAAAAAGAAAATTAAAATCAATTTTTCGGTAGCATGTATTTGTAACTTTCCGGTTCCGTTTCCACTAATGGTTTCAAATTGCGGTTCCGGTAAAATGTAATTCCGGTTGCACTCTGCTTGAAATTGGTGTGCTTATGCAATCTAGCTGTCTTTCTATAGCTGGTTGTTAAGCGCGTTACTTTGCTTATTAGTTGTTTACGTCACGCGATAAAGATTTAGCGTAAACAGTATGGTGCGTAGACATCATAATGTACGTAACGCGAAGCCACGAGCGTTTATGTTTTTGTATTTTTGTAAAATGTTTCGAAAAAAAATTACTAAAACATAACATTCAAAATGTTATCATAATCATAAAACGCGATAAGCGCAGTACAGCTGCGGTCACAGGGATGGGGTGGGTGACAGGCTTTTTTTCCCTAAATGTTTTGTATAAACTGCTAATTCATTTAGATGCAAAATGAAATTAGGAGTATATAATGCACGCCGCTCACAAAATCTGCTTCGACCACTACCGCGGCAGTGCATTTTTGCTACCCGGTTCTGATATTAAATCTGACGCCAATGTTACTTTTAGGGTCGTACTTAACAGTAGATTAAGCGTATTCCTAAGCCTAAGCCTAAGCCTAAGCGTTGCAAAAGCGTATTACTAAGCCTAAGCCTAAGCGAAAAAATGTAGTCTATAATGTAAGCCTACTCTTTTACAGACCCACCAGAAACCGCGACTGCCCTAAAAGTAACATGGGCCAAGTCTGGTATATTTTTAGTTCTTTATTTTTCGAAGGATTTCCCGTAATTTTTTACATTAGTAATGATTTGTTTCAAGGTTTAATAAGATAGCATAAACTGTTTAGCCAGGAAAGGAAACTAGTTTATTGATATTCATGAAAAGTTAATTTTTGGCGTACAGAATAATGTCCTAAGGTGTAAACAAAATACTTATTACGACGTTACGCACGGACTCGATCTAAAATGGATATTATGCATGTGTCAATTTTTCTAATGTGGGGAGTTCAGCGGGGCAGCACCTCCTGAAAAGAAATAGTTCAAAATTGCTTCAAAAAGTCTGATTATTATTGAAAAGTGTTCCCCCTTGATTCATTTGTGTAGTGCGGGGGGATGGCTTCAAAAATGGTCACAAATGTGAAATAGGGTTGTGCTCAGGGTTAGGCTTAGGCTTTGGTCTCAGCCTGAGCCCACGCTTAAGTTTACTTTGTAGGAGATAATTAATTGGAATGTTGGAAAATTTTTGACGTCTATTAAATTAACCCAAATGTGGATAAAAGTAAACAAGTATCAAAAAGTATCGTACGTTCCAGATACCAGCAATATGGTACGTAATTACTGTATTCTAGGCACATTTCTCATGAGTATCGGCATCGGTACTGCAAAAAAATTGCCGATACTTTTTGCACATAACAGTCAGTTGGAATGCTATCAATTTCATTTAGGGCGCATTGTTATAAAATTATAATCGTTTATGATGGTTAGGGTTTAAGTCTTCATATATTGATGTAATGTAGTATCCTATCTGTTTATTAAATATGGTGTACTAAAGTTGGAATCGGCATCGGCTCCGGTAAAATTTCAAAATAAGAATCGGCATCGGCTCCGGTAAAATTTCAAAATAAGAATCGGCAACGGCATCGGCAAAAGTTTTCCTATCGGCACATCCGTATACGTAATATGTATGTGTGCGTTTTGGTCCCGCTAAACTGTGCGTTAATGGAGGTATTTTGGTTTAGAATAGCGCTGTGTACATATATGGTATGTTGGAGTGTTAAAATGAATTCGATCTTCAAATTACATATACAATAATACTATATAATTAGTCTTATTATTATTATTATTATTATTATTATTATTATTATTATTATTATTAATATTATTATATAATATAGTATATTAATGTAGCTCTGTACTGTCTTATGAGTTATTACAGCGATTAGAAATGAATACAAAGTTGATTTTGATCTTTAAGCATAAATATGTACACTGTTTTTGGGTTTGGAGTTGACTTCCAAATATTTTTGCGCGTTTTGACCGGTCCGGCCCGGTGAGTTGAATTTGTCGGCGAGGGGGTCACTCACGATTTTTGATGTGTAATTTAGAGTCACCATAGCGACGATGACTAATAATAATTGGTAACAGTCAAGTGAGAATGTTTTGGTTTTGTATGGATGATAGGTGATATTGGGTAACAATTTATCATGTTTAATATTCTAATAAGTATATATATATATTATATTATATATATTATATATTATATATATTATATATATTATACCGTTTTGAAGGGTGGCTTAATTGTTGTTTGGGGTGTATATATGGTTTTTTTATCTGACAGCATGAATTGGGCATGGTTTATTAAATATATGCTTTTGTCGAACTGTAGGCAGACGGAAACGCACTTCCGATGACGTATGGTGTTTGAATGTTGTAAACTTTAATTAATAAACGGAAAATTACAGATGGAATCAATCATTGATGACATCACGTTTACGTACGTAATTATATTAAAGTTACCCGGGGGTCAGGATTTTTACGGGGTTCGGGGACCAAGTTGCCGGGGGCGGTAGTAACCAGGGCAAAGTTAGAACACGTAAAGATAACTATTAACATGTCTTACAATATATGTAATACGGACGTGCATGGCGGCTAGCAGTAGGAAAATAGAGACAATCTATATATTGTGTAGTGTGCATAGCAAACCGTGGGAAAATAAAAAAAATACCCGTGCACAGTGTGTAATTTCTTGGAGATTAAACGAAAACCGAGTGTGATAGGATTGGTTTTCATACGAGTCAGTTAAGATTCACATATAAAATCTGGCCCTGGTTTCAGTTACGTATACGTATATCAACAGGATTGCAGCTGTATCATGAAGACTGCGCCGGGTCGGAAGGCAAAATGAAAATTTTCTACGTAACAAACATTTAGAGCTTTTGTTCAAATGGTATTCCCTTGAGAATAGCGTGGCCCATGGAACTTTAAGGGGCGTCCTGGTTTCTGGTGGGTCTATAAAAAGTAGGTTTAGATTCTAGATTACGTTTTTTGTTTAGGCTTAGGCTTCGGAACACATTTTTGTAACGGTTAGGCTTAGGCTTAGGAATACGCTTAATCTACTGTTGCGCGCCCCTTAAAGTAATATTGGCCGACTTATTCCCTTGAGAATTGCGTTGTTTTGTTTATGTTTATAAAATGTATCGATGTGTAGTTTTGTAATATGATATGCGCTTAATAGCGACAATAATGTATATATCGTCGGCAAATTTACTATTGTGTCCACGTCCCAATTGGCATCGGCCAATCTGTTATTATGAGCAAAGAGCAGTAGTTTGGCATAGGCTAAATACATAGCGATTATTGACACTTATCAAAACAGTACAGATGTTGTAACACTAACGCTGATTGGTTGACGGTATTGCTACTGTCGAAATAATCAAATCTGATTGGTCTATAAGTTTAATAACAGATTGGCGTATGCCAATTAGTAAGTGGACTGAATAGCATAATACGTATATATTCATATTTGTACTGATGTGAAGGTTTAGTGTATGGAGAAACAGATTCTTCTACGGGTGGTTTGTTCGAATGTCCTATTGTGTGTATTTAGCTTTACGTAGTATTTTCTTGTTATGTACAAATTAAACATCGATCCAAACCAGACAGGCAATTTATGTTGGTATTATTCTGGTTCGTCTGAAATTTTGTGTTTAGGTTTGTGTCCCCAGCTCAAGTTAAAATTTAATAATATGTACTATATATGTATATACATAGTCGAGGCGGATCCAAGAATTTCTGACGGCGGGGGGCTGGCTGGCAAATGTTATGAAATACAAAATTTGTAACCTAGGGGCCATATCGTTTTGTCGCCAAAAATTTTCTAGGGAAAAAATTGTAAGGTTTTATCACAAAAAATTCTGAGGGTAAAAATTGTATATTTGTACAAAAAAATTTTTGGACAGGGAACATTGAAAGGTAAGGACCGTATCATTTTATCACGAATAACCTTTTGACGGACAGCGTACGCCCTTCCCCCATCCCATCTTTGGATCCGCTAGTGTTTATATATTATATGTCGTAGTCCAATCTGCTATTTAGGTTAATTACTAACTGGTCTAGGCCAGGCCAATCTGCTATTTTATGTAATTGCAGTGTGGCCTGGGATAAACTCCTATTGAACTTACGGTCCAATCAGATTTGATTATTTGAAGATAGAATAGCAGTTTGGCGTAGGCCTGACCTGAATAGCAAATTGGCCTACGATATCTATATATTTAAGCTGAAACTCCCCGCATGCGTATTTTGGGCAGCGTTCCAACAGATTTTTGTTTACGTTACGTATGCAAATTCAGATTGTATGCATTGAGAATACCTGTTGTTTCGCATGCGTTTTATATATCATCTGCAACGCCTTACAGCTTTCCAATAAGCAGTTTTTTTAATTTCTTATACGAGGGGCTCAGACAACAAATTAGCCTCGGGGGCCACCAGAAGCCTTTGTTCAGTTGCAGACGTGTGTAACTACGTGTACTAGTATATATTATACCTCAACTTATATATTGATTGTACGTATGAATCATTTGTGTATTATTTAGATACATTTATGCACTTTGCGTAGGAAAGTTTGTTTTAATCCGTCTGCTATATACACACACTCATTATTATTTGTTTTGGTAATTTTCTGAAATACTTCTTCATATTGAGAGGCGTATTTATTTATTGTTATTATACATAAGATTGTCATCATAGAGCATAAGCTTTGTTCTTTGTTCAAAACGCAGTTTAGAAATGTATGCACTGCACTGCCGAAGTGGACAGGGGTGTGGTCTCCGCCGAAACTCCATGGCGAAGCCCCTTTGAACTCGCGAGCGAGAAGCCAGACGCATTGAAAAATCTTCGACAAGTGTTTGGGTTCATCCGGTAGGGGTGAAGGCCCGTTTAGGGGTGGGGCTGTTACCCAAATTGGGGGGTATGGCAGTGGCTGCTCTCGGGCGCGCGCTGAATGTATGTATATAAGTCACAACCGAACGGGGGTGGGGGGATTATTTTTAGCATACAATGTTGCTATGCTACGTGCTGAATGACGAATACTTAAGATTAGAAATCTGTAAAACTATCGAAGCATACCGTCAACTTGGGGCCTATATTCGAAAGACGTTATATACATACATACGTACATACGTACATACATACAAACATAACATACGTACATACATACATACGTACATACATACGTACATACATACATACATACACACATACATACATACAAATATACGTACATACATACATACATACAACATACATACATACGTACATACATACATACATACATACACACATACATACATACAAATATACGTACATACATACATACATACAACATACATACATACATACATACATACATACATACATACATACATACATACAATAGAGTTGGAGAAAACCTTGTGAGCAAAGCGTGCGAGAAGCCAAATGCAATTTTAGCATTGAATCCTGAATACAAAATTTTGGGTTTCAAACAGTTGGCAGGGATGGACCCCTGGGGTGCCTCATGCCCCTGTTTTTTTGCACGCGTCCGTGGTCCCATATGTCGTTAAATGCGATTGTAAGTTTGAGTATTTTAGTAAACATTTATATACATTAACACTGCCGTTATCGGCGTTTTAAACGCTGAGAAGAGATAAGATGGAAATGTCGAGGCGCAATGGCAATGTGGTATTTATGTTGACTTTAAAACATGTAAACGAGGGTTCAGTCAAGATAGTGACCGGGATTTTAGACCTTTCTACTAAGCAGCTGGACAAGCGCGGGTTACGGATGGTGCCTAACTAAAAAGGTACAATAATATATCAAAAAACGGTTCTGGTTATGGATTGAGTAATATACCAAAAATAGGCCGAATAAAGGTACAATAATATATCAAAAAACGGTTCTGGTTATGGATTGAGTAATATACCAAAAATTGGCCGAATAAAGGTACAATAATATATCAAAAAACGGTTCTGGTTATGGATTGAGTAATATACCAAAAATAGGCCGAATAAAGGTACAATAATATATCAAAAAACGGTTCTGGTTATGGATTGAGTAATATACCAAAAATAGGCCGAATAAAGGTACAATAATATGTCAAAAACGGTTATGGTGGTATGGATTGAGTAACAATCTAGGTTATGTTATGAACTATAATAAATAAATGTTATGTTATTGTTTATTTTGTTTATAATCGTCGTGCATTCAACTGTGACTATTTTATTATTTATTGTTATGTTATTTGAAAGATATGCTTCAGTTGAGTTTAGGGTCGAATGTAGCCGAGTAAGTAGGATACGGCTGTGTTTACGTTTTGCTCTTTGGCTGTTAATAGTATATTGAGACCACAGGATTACTGGTAAAATAAAATTTATCGTTGCCCTAACAACTTATAATCCATGAATTTCATCGACTCGACACTGTTCGTTGCTCGTCATTAAAGCTTACGTTTAGTATTTATACTTAGATTTATTTCGATTTATAAGCTGTGGGGCACTGTCGAGCGACGAGTTGTCGAGCGACGAATTGTCGAGCGACGAATTGTAGTAGATTCTCAAGTAACAATTTCTAGCTGCGATCCTGATTTGTCTGTGTCAGTAGGTATGGTATTTGAGTCAGTCACTGTTGAACTTTATATAGCCGTATCAACATACACTAAGGGTGTGACCAAGGGGAACTAGGGGTCAAATCCCGTTTTGTGATTTTGCCAGGGGGTTTTGGGAGTTTTTTAGTTGCGGGAACTGACGAATATAAAACGGTTACACTAAGGTATTAATATTTACGTATACACATATACCTATTATATCTACGTATCGGAGTGCAACCGGAATTCCGGTTGCGGTATTTTGCCACTGTCCGCTTCAGGTGGAATTAGCAATTCCGGCAGTATTAAATTTTAGTCGGTTATTTAAATTTGCTAACCTCTAAGAAACCTTTTTAATGCTACTTGTTCAATTTGGTGACGATAAAAATATAATCGGTTTAATTAGTATAGTACGTAAATAAAAACCTTGATAATCACCGAAAACGAGCTATCGAAGGTGGATTTCGCTTCCATGGATAACGGAAATATAAAATATAGCAGATTAAGTGAGTACCTAACTATCTCCGACTAAGGTTATTTCACCAATAATATAGTAAAAAAGAAAATAAAAACAAATTTTTTTCGGTTGCATGTATTTTTCACTTTCTGGTTCCGGTTCCGGTAATTTTTTCAAATAGCGGCTTGGGTAAATTATTCCGGTTGCACTCTGCTACATATACGTATACGAACATAAGTAAATGGAAATGAAGCACATATATTAAATACACATATATGTGACATGTCACATAGCGGGTACCTTATGTGGTTATTTTTGTCTTTGTATATTTTTTCATTGGAATTTTTTTGTTTGTTTTAGAGGTTGGAAATGCGCAATCAGCGGTCAACCGGCGTGGCAAAATTCCGGGGTATGCCAAGTGTCACACTTTCACTCAAGACTTTCCAGGTAAAAACTATTGTATTTAATTAGTGATATCAAGAGTGGACCATCTCCACCTTGCAGGAGTGTTGAATTTAATTAGTGATATCAAGAGTGGACGATGTCCACCTTGCAGGAGTATTGAATTTAACTAGTGGTATCAAGAGTGGGCGATCTCCACCTTGCAGGAGTATTGAATTTTATTAGTGGTATCAAGAGTGGACGATCTCCATCTTGCAGGAGTATTGAATTTAATTAGTGATATCAAGAGTGGACGATGTCCACCTTGCAGGAGTATTGAATTTAACTAGTGGTATCAAGAGTGGGCGATTTCCACCTTGCAGGAGTATTGAATTTTATTAGTGGTATCAAGAGTGGACGATCTCCATCTTGCAGGAGTATTGAATTTAATTAGTGATATCAAGAGTGGACGATCTCCACCTTGCAGGAGTATTGAATTTAATTAGTGATATGAAGAGTGAACGATTTCCACATTGCAGGAGTATTGAATTTAATTAGTGGTATCAAGAGTGGACGATCTCCACCTTGCAGGAGTATTGAATTTAATTAGTGATATGAAGAGTGAACGATTTCCACATTGCAGGAGTATTGAATTTAATTAGTGGTATCAAGAGTGGACGATCTCCACCTTGCAGGAGTATTGAATTTAATTAGTGATATCAAGAGTGGACTATCTCCACCTTGCAGGAGTATTGAATTTAATTAGTGATATCAAGAGTGGACGATCTCCACCTTGCAGGAGTATTGAATTTAATTAGTGATATGAAGAGTGAACGATTTCCACATTGCAGGAGTATTGAATTTAATTAGTGGTATCAAGAGTGGACGATCTCCACCTTGCAGGAGTATTGAATTTAATTAGTGATATCAAGAGTGGACAATCTCCACCTGGCAGGAGTATTGAATTTAATTAGTGATATCAAGAGTGGACGATTTCCACCTTACAGGAGTATTCAACTCGGTACATTCTTTGTACAAAAGAATATTCTGCGCGCGTTACGTTTTTGTGCGACCCTCTGATATTTGGGGGTGCCAAGTTTGCTTAATTGACGAAGATAAATAATACTCCGAGGGCGGTTAAATACTTCACACTTACGTTCCTGGGGTGCTTTTGGTTTCTATTATACCCCAGCCCGCGTTTACCCCAAAATGATCAGGAATGGTGTTAAACTTTTTACAATCTGACGTCCAGCTAACGATTTAAAGCTTAACACCGTTCGACTCAGCTCCGCCAACTGCGTCAAACGGTATATAATGTTGTCTAATTTTTTGACAAAACATTTTTTTGGGTCTCATGGGACATTAAGACTTTAAAAAATCGAATTTTTCAAAAATTCCAATTCAGACGTGAAATAATCAGGGCCGGTCATGAGAAGCTGAAATATGCAAAATTGTCAAAATCCAATCATGTTTGGCCAAACGTGGGCTGGAGACCGAAGGTAACCGAAATGACTTGAGCAGTTGATGCGTTTCTGTACAAATCTATGTGTATTGAATGTTGCTGTCTTCCGTTTACGAATCAGGACAACGGGCTAAAATGCAACGCGCGCGGTGGTACATGTTATGCCATCGTACTAGCGTTTAAGTTTATATCCGGATCCGGCAAAAATTTGACATTTATCTGCGGTATTTTAACTTGTCTGATGTGTATATAAATCAATGTCTGTATATAATTGTATAGTAATAGTATTATGTATTAGCGTTTAAGTTTATATCCGGATTCGGCAAAAATTTGACATTTATCTGCGGTATTTTAACTTGCCTGATGTGTATATAAATCAATGTCTGTATATAATTGTATAGTAATAGTACTATATGTATTAGCGTTTAAGTTTATATCCGGATCCGGCAAAAATTTGACATTTATCTGCGGTATTTTAACTTGTCTGATGTGTATATAAATCAATGTCTGTATATAATTGTATAGTAATAGTACTATATGTATTAGCGTTTAAGTTTATATCCGGATCCGGCATAAATTTGACATTTATCTCCGGTATTTTAACTTGCCTGATGTGTATATAAATCAATGTGTGTATATAATTGTATAGTAATAGTACTATGTATGTATATACGTAGTGTATAATATGTATAATATATTTTTAGGTGGTCAAAATTGCGCTTTGCAATGCTTCCTCATACGATTGTACTGGAACCGCTGCAAGAATGCTTTCTGCTTGGCGTTCTCGCGTCGTTGTCAGTGAACGTTTTATTCCAGTGGAATTCGCTCATTTTCTTCCTCATTCATGTGCTTGTTTGGATGCTTCTAGATTACATTTTGTTGTCAACGATTCAGGTTAGTGACACACGCACAGTTGTACCGCATCACCGACAGTTCGTCGTCGCCCGGCAACCGGTATAATCTGAGCTGTGGTTGTCTCGGACATTTTTTTTTGTTGTTGAGCATCATTTAGGATTAGGGTTAAGCGGAAAGATCATGGGCGAAGGGTATTTTCGCCGAAGGATTCCGGGTTCGGGTCCGCGTTTTCGTTTCAAGAAATTTCGAGTCCGGTTCCGGGTTTTTGACAACAAATCATTCCGCAGCCGGGTATTACCAAAACTACCCGGAATAAAATACGCTTAGTGATTGAGCGAAGCGAAACTGCGAGCGAAGCTCGGAGTTTAGCGAAGCGTTTTATATCTTGTACTTGGGGGTCGAAAGGTGGATGTCCGTCCGAAAAGAATCTCAGGAACGGCTGAACCGATTTTGATAAACTTTTTTCGTTTGAAAGCTAATTATCCTGGGGTGTTAACCTCGCATTGGGGTTTTAGAATTTTAAGCCGTTTATTAGCTACAGGCTAATTTGCATAATTAATTAAGTCTAAATTAGGACTTTCCACAGTATTTCACTAATTATTACAGTTAGAAGCAATCTAATTTTAGCATTAAAGAGTATTTGGGTGCGAGGAATCTGTGGACTGTTTACAAACCTCCAAAACCGATAACTGAGCAGTTAGCTAATAGATAATTTGCATATTAGCATAGTTTATAAGCCTAAATTAGTACTTTTTACAATATTTCACTAATTATTAAGGTTAAAAGCGATATAATTTCAGCACTAAAGGGTTTTTAGGTGCGAGGAATTTGAATAAAAAGTTTAAAAACATCCAAAACCGATAATTGAATAGTTAGCTAATAGCTAATTTGCATATTAGCTTAATTGACAAAACAAAATTAGGACTTTTTAAATATTTCAATAATTATTAGGGTTTACTGAAGGTTTGTGGGTGCGAGGAATCTGAATAAATTGTTTACAAACCTCCAAAACCGATAATTGAATAGTTAACTAATAGATAATTTGCATATAAGCATAACTGATAAGCCTAAATTAGGCGTTTTTACAATGTTTCACTAATTAGTAGGGTTACAAGCAATCTAATTTCAGCAATAATGGTTTTCGGGTGCGAGGAATCTGAATAAATTGTCTACAAACCTTTAAAAGCGATTATCGAATAGTTAGCTAATAGATAATTTGCATATTTGCTTAATTGATGAGACAAAATTAGGACTTTAAATTATTCCAATAATTATTAGGGTGGCTGAAGGGTTTTTGGGTGCGAGGAATCTGAGGAAATTGCTTACAAACCTCCAAAACCGATAAATGAATTGTTAGCTAATAACTAATTTGTATATTACCTTAATTGCTTATGTGTGTTCGAGCTTCGCTCAATAAATGTAGTCCCACTACTACGACTGGTTTTAATATCCCGCGTCTACATTCTGAACAGTAAAACTGTAGCGTACCTAAATTAAATTGATTATTTGCACAACCAACGCTATCACTGTGTGAAATACATTAGAAACAAAACACTCCAAACATTATTTCCTCTTTAAGAAAACTATCGCATGTCGTATGTAAAAGCAAACTTCAGAAGGAAAAAGTTGGTCATCAGGCTTCACCTATGAGTAATAAATAACCTACGTAGATATACTTGGGTTACATTACGAATGTTTAATTAGGAATGATTGGAATGGTCGGGATGCTGAGACATGACACGTCTCATTTTAAGTTACTAATTCGACATTTTGATTAAGTTTAATATCTTTGGTCGTAGTCAAAGATTGCTTGTAAACGATTATATACATCAAGGGTCAGGAATCTGTTCAAAATGTTAGGCTCAAGCATTTGCTCATTAAAAAAATTAAGATCATATTCAGTTTGTAAGGTATATAAATTCCGGATCCAGGTCCGGAGTTCTCTTGCAGAAAAATCCCGGTCCAGGGTTTTCTTCCAGAAAAATTCCGGTCCGGGATTATCATCCAGAAACCTCCGGGTTCGGATCCAGGTATTTATTTTTAAATATTGCAACTTTGGGTAAAACTTGTTTAATATACATTTAGTTGCTGGATGCTTTGCTTCGCTGCGCTGTGTTTTATCTTCAAAATGTCACGTTTGCTATAGCAGCGCACAGTGTGATATTTGATTATTTTTAAATTTAAAAATTTAAGTTGCAATTACCTGTGTAGGTTTATTTGCAAGATATATTTTCATTGTACACTGGTATAAGCAAACGGTTGTTAAAAAATTGAAGATGCAAGAAACTTTTTTTAGGAATTAAACGACTCATATTTGCTGTAATACAGCAGTGTAGTATGTGAAATTGAAAAATACAAAATGTTTTTATGTAAAATGTTTAAATTATTGTTTGAAATAGCTGAAATTATTAATTAGGATAAGATTGGTTAGTTTTTGGAGATATAGGAAACAAACCGTTTTACATGTGCAAGTTTTTGCTGCGCGAACTTGCAACTGCAAATTGCACGCAGAACTTGCAGTTCTTCATCAGCCAATGAGAAAGCAGCTGCAATAAATTATTCAGTGAAATTGTATGGGTGTTCATACATGTGAACTAAATTCCTAGCTTTGATTTTTGATGAATTATTTGCAGCTGCAAGTTTTTCGAACGGGATTTTGGACAAAACATGCAAGTTAGTGCAAGTTGCAGGTGCAAGTTGTCGCAGCAAAAGGTTACACGTGTGAATAGAGCATAATGTATTTCGCTGATTACGTGTAAATATGTTAAATTGGGAAACTAAAATCGATAATAGTTTGAAAATGATTAAAAATACTAAAATAATAAAAAATTATGAATAAAGGACGAGCATAAAGAAATGTTTTATATATTAAAATACTGACAGTTCCGGCATTTTTTCGGGAGAATATGTTTTTAAAATTCGGGTATGAATTTTTGTATTATTTTTTCATTATTTTTGTTTCGAAAAATCAGCTTTATACAAAACATTAGGGCGACGTAATTCAGACGTATTGTTTTGTATTGAAAGTAATCAAAAAAAAGTCTAGTAGTAATGTTAAGAAATGTTTTTTTGATACGGCAATATTTTGGAAATAACTCTAAAATTTGGCCGTTTGAAAGGAATTAAAGATGATCATTTTGTGGTTAAAATAATTTATACTGAAGAATTAATGGTGTTTTTTGTGTTACGTTGCTTGCGTCATTTGTTTCTGATTTGCATTTCAGAACGGACCGCTTCCATTCTCGAAATTTGAATTCGTTGTCAGTTGGCTGTTTCGTGAAGTGACCGCGTTGCCGTTGTTTTTGCACTCACTGGCCAATCAAAACATCGCATGGCGAACGGGTGCGTACCGGTTGCGATGGGGCGGATTGGCGGAACAAATTCGAGTCAAAAGATAGCATTTCCAGGTTGGATGAGATTTGTTGTCTCCATTTTGTTGTTAGGCATTTATGCGAGAAGCTGGGATTTTGGAAATTCGGGTGGTGAGATTGCGTTCTATAAACATTTTCGAAGGTGAGGCTGTTGTTGGTGTTACAAGCAAACTGAATCTGTGTCTAAATTCGTTGTACAAAAATACCAAAGCGGGGTTGTCACCTGAACTTTCTGTCCCGGCTACACCTTTGGTTGTATGTTGTTGTTGTTGTTGTTTTTGCTAAATAGTTGACTGGTGATGTTAGCTTGCAGTTCGAGTATATGTATAGTTCTACGGCATATTAATATACAAACGCTGTAGCGGAAAGTCTACCATGGTTGCGTAGGGAAGTGCTTAGAACGGGCGAACCGCTATTCGGCACCTTGTTTTCTACACAGAATGTGCCCAGTTGCGCACTCTTCTAAATAGCGATTATCCACTCTTGTTTTAAGTAATGTCGGTGTAGTTTGGGCGCAGATTTATAAATTATTGTAAGTGCATATTTTGAATTTAGTATACTGTCGCATTAGGTGCAAAATTGCTATTAAGTATCGGTTCATATGTTTCGCATTTTTAGTAATGTATGTAGATGTCGTATATATATATCAGGGTGCGACCGGATACCAAAAATGACGGAGTTGGATATTCATTTAACTTCCGGCCAGAGCCGGAAGTTGCAATATTTGTTTGGCCTATGTTCCTTTTAAAGGCAACCAGATTTCCGTAGGTGCTATATAAAATAGATGTGGCTACGATTAAGGCAATTACGTTTGCTTAGGCTTAGCTACAGAATATTATTTTTACGCTGAAGTTTAGGCTTAGCCTTAGGTATAGGAATATGCTGCAATATACTGTTACGCCCTTGAAGTAATGCTGGTCATCTGGGCACATGCATCTGCATTACCTGTATGATAGAAAAAAATATGTAAAAGTAAGTCAATCAGTTGTACTAGGAACAAACACAAACGTTAGTTTTCAATTATTTTTTGAAGTTTTTATAAAAACATCCGGCAAGTTAAAAATACCAAATCCGGGTGTCGATTTTTTTGCCAGAGCCGGATATTATCCGGTCGCACCATGATATTATATATTAATGTGTGCTCGCTAATTATACTGCTCTGGTATACTTGTTGCCTTAATTCGTAATGATTGTTGCGTTAGCTGCGATTTGATTTAATTATTGTACATGAAGCCGACCCAAGTACGTGATGTTTTTGTCTTCACTGCATTCTTTTTTTTACCGTGATACACAATGGCTCTGTTTGTCTTATGTGCAGGTTTTTTGTAGGGTGAGCTTGCTTGTGTAACTTGAGTATAGGGCTAATTTTGGTTTAAACCCACCTTCATAGTAGGGAACGCAACTTGCTGGCGGCATGCGAGGGATGCATTATGGCTCCAACGCCACCATGCAATCGTCTTCGCCCAAATGGACGAACAATTCGTCAACAGCGTTATAGCTTCGGCCCATGTTACTTTAAGGCGTGTCCAGGTTTCTGGTGGGTCCATAAAAGAGTAAGCTTAGCATCTAGATTACATTTTTTGCTTAGGCTTAGGCTTAGAAACACATTCTGGCAACGCTTAGGCTTTGGCTTAGGCTTTGATTTAGGCTTAGGCTTAGAAATACGCTTAATCTACTGTTACGCCCCTTAAAGTAACATTGACCATGGCTTCTATATATTAGGAAATTGTTCGGCTACTGTGTACATCAGATTCCGTTAATACCGCGTTTAGATCTATTTACAGTGTTTGCAGCTGCAATTTTTTCGTGTCATAATGTAATGCTAATAGATTGAATGCAAACATGCTGTGCAACCTGATCGTAGTTTAGTGCAAAGTTACTTTCGAGTCGGTAGTTTTGGAAAGTTATCGCTGGCTTTGAATTATAAGCATACATTACAAAATTATCTACAGATTGTTTTACATTTTGCACTGCAAGTTGCTACTCAAAAACGGCCGCATGTGGGCGGAGTCAATTATTTCGAACGTATATATATTTCTGTACACTTTTCATATTATTGTATTAATGCTTTGATTAGCTTTTTTTATTCACGTAACTTTCTTGCTGTTTGTATATATGCCGGATGTTGTTTGTTTGTTTGTTTGTTTTTTATTTGGCAAACACGACAAAACTGGAGGCAATGCAAATACCGGATCTGGACGCTCAATTGCGGTTTTTATCTAACAAGATTTCATGAGGTGTTGTCAGACGTCCTAATGTTTTTTCAAGCGTGTCAAACAGGACACTAGCTAAAACCCGCATAACAGCCATCAAATCCGATAACGCGTCCGGTGTTCCGTAGACAATTAACGAGAAAATTGTCAGGCTGCATAGTTTAATGCAATTTTTGTATTATATAAATGTTTTAAATTCGAACACGAAATTTTAATTTCATGTTTGTTAGCAAGGTACAACCGGAGGTCTGCCTCCGGCTCCGGCAGAAAATAGGCCTCCGGCTCGGATAGAATTTTTGCCGGAGGTTCCGGCAGTGAAATTTTGCATAATTTTGCAAAATTTAACTGTGTACCGCGTTTCGTTTTAATTTTGTCACTAGTTTCAGGAAAGAATTTCTGAAATTTCGCAGAAAATTAGCGTAAAACCAAACAACTTAACAACATATTGCAGATATTGGCTAAAATTAACTAACTAACCGTCATTTTTACTGCCTAATTCCGCCTCACATCTGACTCCGGCAAGTTTTGTTGACCTCCGGCTCCCGTATTTTTCACCTCCGGTTGTACCCTGTTTGTTAGCGTTGCGTTATACTTGACGTCCGGCGCCGTCCGATGCCCGCGTGCCTGTTTGTTGTCCGGAGCACTGGGTGTGATATTTGTTTAGGTTATTTAACCGTTTTGACAGGATTATTTACTTTAGAATCCCAGCCTAACGGGTGCGAGGCGTTTGCCATCACCACTGAGCTCTGGAAGCTTGACAATTGAGCCCGAGGCGGCTGTCACGTCTTGGGAGATTTGCACTGTGGATACATGGAGTGCTGTAGTGACCCGAATAAGAGGGGTTGGGAATTAGAACGAAACACGTCAATCAGAAAAATTTTGCAAAACTGCAAAACTTCACGACCCGAAGGTATTTCCGGAACCTCCGGCATACCTTCTGTTGGACCCCGATATATACATGTGGTTATATAATCTGCTGGCCCAGTTTACAGAACAGGACCGGAACAGTAGTATAAGCATATTCCTAAGCCTAATCCTAAACATAAGAATGAGCCTACACCTAAGCCTAAGCAAAAAATTAGTCTAACGCTTAAGTTATTACAGTCCCGCCGGAAAACGTTCCGACCCTGTTCTATACATGGGCCTTCTGCTGGATTAGGTTGTTGGTCAAAAAAATTTGGCTCGCTCTTTAAACTTTTACGTTTATGCTCCGCGAACACAATAGAATATATTAGAGCTGTTGGCAGAGTGAGCGTATTATATAAACCGTCGATAAAACTACTGCTTCTGGTTTTAAAGACAAATATATATTTAGCATATTTTACGTTACGATTTTCCCATTCCTAATAAAATGCTATATTTGTGTTACATTGCTTATGAGCGCAACGTGATGTTGAATTTGAAAACTGCATATTAACGTTTAGATTTCGTGCAACAAACTAAAAGACGTTTTACTTACAAAAAAAGCATCCAAAATATGTCCGTATACACTCGCATGCACAATTGGTCGTGTACCAAGTAAAATCACAGACAGAACTTTTAGGCATAAAACAAAACATTACATGTAGTGGCGTATGTAAAGCTCCAGGGCGGAACGTTTTTCTGTGGGAATAGAATAGAGTAAGCTTAAGCTTTAGACTAATTTTTAGCTTGGATTAGGGTTCATCCAAAATATATCCGTACACTCGCATGCACAATTGGTCGAGTACCAAGTAAAATCACAGAAAGAACTTTTAGGCATAAAACAAAACATTACATGTAGTGGCGTATGTAAAGCTCCAGGGCGGAACGTTTTTCTGTGGGAATAGAATAGAGTAAGCTTAAGCTTTAGACTAATTTTTAGCTTGGATTAGGGTTCATCCAAAATATATCCGTACACTCGCATGCACAATTGGTCGAGTACCAAGTAAAATCACAGAAAGAACTTTTAGGCATAAAACAAAACATTACATGTAGTGGCGTATGTAAAGCTCCGCGGCGGAACGTTTTTCTGTGGACTAGAATAGAGTAAGCTTAAGCTTTAGACTTATTTTTAGCTTGGATTAGGCTTAAGAATATGCTCATTCATACGCTTAGGCTTAGGAATATGCTTATAACTGTTCCGCCCGCCCCTGTTCTTTAATACATTAGCCCATATAATCAAGGAACAACCATTGATCTGGCTTCGGTAGAAAATCGAACTCGGGCGACAATAGAATTTCCAATTTTGGCACTAAAATTTGACAGTTTTCCAAAAGCTGCATCTGCAATACCTGTATGTACTGTGCGCCACCGTTACGTTTATCACCACGCGCCACAAATAAACGGTAAATTTTAGATGCCACGTGCGGTGAGTACAGTGTGCAGCACCTAAATGTACATGAATTAGTTTCTTTAACCCACTAATTATTGTAAAAATTTAACCTTTAGGAAATATCGCTACGGTCCGCAGCCAAGACTAGGGACCTCAAATCAGTTAGAAGGGCACGAATTACCAATGTGTTTTAAGAGTTTGGTAGCTATGTATTTATATAACGCCAGAAACAAAGCTGTAAATGAAGAAATTAGTTAAAAACAACAATAATAATACAGTCATGAAAATGTTCAACCAGGTATAATTATGTATCAGTTAAATTCATTACAATTATATACGTACTCATATATTTTCATCTTTTGTTACTGCCAGGTAAAACCGGCTTTCCCGTTTTGTAGTTACGGCTTGGAGTTCGGTGGAATGGAGAATGGATCTGGATTGGACCGGCAGATGATGTTGACTCCTAAAATCAGAAAAGAAACAAAAATCACACACATTTTTTACCCATGAAGTAAGGTTAGTTCGCATTGTATGGAACAGTTTTAACCACGCTTGTATATTTGAGATCCTCGCATCCCGTTTGACAATGTTTAGCCTCTGTAGCATTTTAGACTGGCTAGCGCCTCCCGATTAATTCTGTTGTGTTCACATTCACCAGCCAATAATCGTTCAAAATCAAAATAACTCAAACCACTCACAGTGCCCAGCTGACAGGAAATGATCCATAACCTAAACTACAGTTTCACACATTGAAAGCGCGTTTCTCAACTCATATTATGTCGTCAGCATAGCCGAAGTCAAAGACGATTATAAACGCCACTACGCCATTAATTGTGTTTTCTATTATTCTTCCATTGACTGTAGTAGAACAGGCCAATATTGAGCCTACCACAACACTACGAAACAAACTAAAATACCTCAGAACTAGAATCGTGTCCGGAAAGACAATTGGAAGACATGGTTCGATTCGGTGTTGCAACTCCGAGCTCAACACATCGAACTCGTTGCGCAAAGTTTAAACTGCTCAACGTTTCTGTTGCGTGAGTCATCGTTGGAGCAACTTGAACCACCATTAATGTTTTGCCTTGACCACCTGAAGCTAATTAATCATCTAAAAATATTTCAAATAACTATTAGATGCAGTTTTTCACTGTTTTCTGGAATGAAAATCTAAAGCCTGCTTCTTTTGTGGGTAGCGAAAATACGGTTGCGGTTGGCATTTTCAATCGCGATTTGTCGTTTATTGAATGCAATCCTTTGCAAACACGATTGACATTGCTTGCGGTCATAGCGGTTATAACCGCACACGACAGCAGCCGCAACAGCGAATACTGCGCGCTGAATTCCGTCAGTGACAGCATGTGTACCACCTATCACCAGTTACTGCAGTCGCTACTTTTTTTGCAACCGACCCACCCGGAGCTGTTATTCTCGATACTCATATTCCTAGCGGCCATCTTTTAATTTGCATACTATTTTAATAGTAAGTAAAGTAATAAAGAAATATATTATATTTATAAAACAACAACAAACTAATAAAAATAAAATAAAATCAGCAAAATCTTACTCAACGAGTCTTGGAGCAAATAAGTGAGCTTGGAATTTCTGAACGGTATATGAGACTGTTTGTTACGCAACGCACACACAACATCGCCCAAAGCGGACAATGATCGATTAATGCACTGTGCTTCTTTTAAGCGTTCACCGCAAGCCGCTGATTTGCTGACACGCTCCGAACCAGCGAGATCAACTAAATTCAGACGTCCTAAAACAACAAGTTGATATAAGTTATCTTTTCATAAATATAATTGAATCGCTGTTTCCAAACATCGCTGGATTCGACTTTATCAAAACTGAAACCGAACCTAAGCTTTTATTGCAATAGGTATCAGATATTACTCACCAATTTTAATAGACCTAACCGAGGTCATTTTAGGATATGCGGGTTGATCTAATGTTAAACCAGAGCAACGAAACCGGTGCGTTTTAGAAAAATCTTCAATTCGCATAAATTATCAGAAACGTGTCGATGATTAAAACTCACATTACCAAAGATCGCTGATAAAGCTAAAAAGCTTAAGCATTATTTCATTTTCCTGTGCTACGGCTTTGGCTAGACGCACTACACAGCTATGCCTTACAGGCCATCCATTTCTTACCTAACGTCTTGTGATCAGTGACATGGTTGTGACCGTTGACAATAATTCGAAGCAACGCATGAGACCGACTTGAATGCTCGTTCATATTTGTAGATGCAGTTGCGCGATTTGTCTTGCCCAGTTCAAATATCTATCAACAAATTTAACCAGTCAATCTATGTTGGATCGGTGTAGAACTTCTACAACGCTCACTTAAGCAGTTGGAAAACCATTTTTAACAATGTTTCAACTCACAGTCTACAGATTTTCACACGGTTGCTTTCAAACAAGCGAATATCGACATGTATGCTACTGGCAAGCGTATATTCCACATCGTTGCATACACACTTTTCATAAACACCTTACTGAAATCTATAGCCAAGACTATGACGAATACCGGATATATTTTTTATCAAATCTCAATATACACATAATTATATAACTCCCGTTAATACCACAGTCGCGGACAGAATAATAAACTGTAATCGCAATCGCGTTTCGAACAGCGACGACTCTGAACGCGATCGCTTGTTTCTTAGACGCAATCGCTCGCAAAGGAAATTAGAATTGCCTACTGTTATCGTGACCGTGGCCCATGTTATGATCAGGGGCGGAACGTTTTTTGTGGGACTGCAATAAAGTAAGCTTAAGCTTTAGACTAATTTTTTTAGCTTGACTTAGGCTTAAGCTTAGACTTACGCTTAGGAATATGCTCATTCTTACGCTTACGCTTAGGCTGAGGCTTCGGAATATGGTTATAATACTGTTCCGCCCATGTTCTTTACATTGGCCGTGACCGTAGTGGTACCACTAATTTACACAAATACCTTCATTAACTCGTCGAGATTGTTGACTTGACATGAGACGGAATTTGGCACATGCAGATAACCATCGGTGTTCATTCTGATGTCTAAGTTGAATCCACTATCGTTCGACAATAAATCTCTGGAACAAGAATTTAAAAATTTAAAGCAAATTTAATATTATTTGAGTATGAATTTAAAATGAAAAATCCATAAATTAAACGGAATGAAGACGACACGAGTGAGTAGATATTTTGTTGCCATATTTGCCATCAGCATTAAAATACTGATACCAACGATGCTAACTCTCACCAGGTTTTCACCGACCTTCACTTTGTTAATACTCCAGCGGACTGTAACTATTGAACATGAAATCTGACCGCAAAGTATTTTGCGGAAGGATAGTCAAAATGGCCAATGTTACTTCTAGGTGCGTAACAGTAGATTAAGCGTATTTCTAAGCTTAAGCGTAAGCAAAAAATGTGATCTAGAATCTAAACCTACTCTTTTATAGACCCATCAGAAACCTGGACGCCCCTTAATGCAACATGGGCCGTCAAAATCATACGTAACGATTCAACTTATTTCTGCTAAACGTAAGCGCTTCTGCAATTAAAAAACTTAAAGTTTTGAAAATAGAAAACCGATCTGCTTACCGTACGGCTTCGTTGTATATTTCAACCATTGTCACGGTAATCGTATAACGCCAATCGTTGCCTCGTTGTTTAATTTCTTCAAACAACGCGTTTACCGCTCGCAAATTGATACCGGGATTGTCCAGAGGTCCCTTAAAATAACAAAAATCACTAACGACTAAAAGCTGATTGACAAACCAAAATGGTGCGTTTAAGGGTAGCGCTATAGTTTTGATGACGCCAGGCGCCGCCGCCACCCGTACGGTGCCGTCGGTCACCGTGCGTCACGGTGCGATATAGTACGCGAATTACTAACGTACCACCATACCGTATTGTGACGACCGGTGGCGGACGGGTGACGAACAGCGTCCGGTATCGGTAAAATAAGAGTATACTATTGGTATCGAGGCCAACGTGACTTTGAGCGGCGTAACATTAGTATAACCATGTTCCTTAGCCACGGACTAAGCCATGACCTCAGGGTCACGATAAGCTTATAACTAAAACAAATACCTTTAGTCTAAGCCTATTCCATATAAAAATGTAGTCTAAAGTTTAAGTTTATTTTACTGCAGCCTGTGGCAAAATGGTACGCTTCTTTAATGGGCCTGTATTCGGTTCGATTAGATTTGACACGAGCAGCGCAGATGTGCGTTTACGTGTCCTAATTTAAAGTATAACGCAACCCTTTCGAGTGATGCATTATCCTTAAATTTTCAACAAGAACAACGATCCAGCGTCTATGTAGTTTAATTTTAGAAAATTTAGCGTCAAAAATGAAATCTAACCTAACTCTAATTCTGATATTAGAATTAATAATTTAGTTTTGCTGGCACTGACAATCCAGCAAAAACACTAAACAGCGATACTTGAACGCCAATGTTTTCCATACACACAACGGAAATAAAATCATTTCTTTTTACCGACCTCCATCGTATAAGTCTTTCCAGATCCTGTTTGTCCATACGCAAATATGCAAACGCTGTATCCGTCAACGCAACTTGTGACTAGCGATCTGACCTCGTCAAAAATCTATAACGTAATACCACAATAATACAAACAAATAAATACATACAATATTAATTAAGTTACTACATATATACGCAAGGCTTCTAAAATGGAAAATTACATCTGTGCAATAATCACGTTTTATCCCACCGCTTAACCACAAACTGTAAGCCGCCAACCGATTTAAAACAAACAAAGCTTGCGCTTACATCGCTTTGACTTGACGTTGTTCCAAATACTTTATCGAGCATAAACTGCGATGCAGTATTGCGATTGTTTGCATAGTTGTTGTAATTATTATTATTATTATTATTATTATTGTTGTTATTGCAGTTCGCATTCACTCCAGCACAATCAACAGTCAACAGTGTATCGTCGTGTGGGTCAGTAGCGCATACTAACGGTTCGTCTGCGGAATCGGCTGAAATTCGTGGCCGAATTCGACAAAATACACGAATGTTACCTGAAAAACGATATAAATATAAAATAAAAAATAACCCACCTCACACGGTTTGAACATGTAATGAAGGTAAAAACGTCTCCAAAATGACATTAAAAATGTTACAACAAACTACGTTAACAATATGCTAATTCTCAGTCAAATCCGTCTACCCATACTAACGAGTCATTGACAGCAACCAAACCAACATGAAACCAACCTTTAAGCTCGACCAGACGGTTATGATACTTTTTACGCAACAACATTTCTTGTTTGTATTTGACAAGCAGCGTTTGCATATTCGACGACACCATACGATTAATCTTGAAAAATAGATAATTCCTAGGAGAATTTAACACCAAGGTTTGCATTTTCAAATATAGCAATCAATAGAACATATCACTGATATTGGCAGCTATAGAATTCCATAAGAGCACACACTCTACGACTAATAAATCAAAAATTTCCGACATTTTGTTCTTTGAGTTCAGCGAGAGAGTGGTTTAGAATTGGTTTGACCGTTTGATTTGAACTTCCGGCCCAACGTAACTTTAAACAAAAAATTACTTAAACACACAGATATTTGACACATTATAATTTCTAATTTAGCATCATCAAAAATTCTAATTCGGAATACAACGCTGCAAAGATCATAACCAAAGTCACATTCGCTAAACCCGTTCGCAATTTACTTTGCACAGTTCGTATACTAGATTACGACAGGATATCTGGCTTCGGCAAGTGTGACAAAAAATCGACACCCAGTACTGGCTCCGGTATTATAAGTTCCCGGATATTTATCGCTGAACAATGTAGCTTGTTGTTTTTATTGATACATGCTCTTAAATCCGATTCAGTCTCCGGTATTTTTGGTATCCGGTTGCATCCTGTACTACGCCATTGTCAGTCTTTAATTGTTGAAAATAATATGTAACCTTCATACTGTTTTACCTGTGTCTTTGATTCCATCATAAGCTGTCGCAGTTCGGCCGGCAATACGCTTGCTAATGCGTGAAGATCGACCTATAATAATTATTACTAAAATATCGCATTTACGTTTTCAACATTAAAAAATACAGATTAATTAGCATAAGATATAGGTTATTCTTAATATGCAATATACATCGAAAATATAAGCTTGTAACTGTTGGCAACTTGACGTAAGCAACTAAAACTCTGATTAAACAAAATTTACTCAAACAACAATTCCGCTGAAAAACACACAAGAATAAAGTGTTTAAAATCAGCGTTCAACTTTTACTATCTGGTGATAATTGCTACACGCTTAATAACACAGCTCCTACTGGTTTCACCTGTTCTTGCCGAATCGACCGTAAATCAGACCTGACGCTATCCATTGCAATGACCAGATCAGCATTTTGTGATTGCCACGTCATCGTTCGTCGCTTTTGTCGATTGAGCGCGTTTTGCAGGTTCACATTGCGTTCTTCGAGTTCAGTAATTTTAGCCTTTTGTTCACCGGATACGGATGTCAACTTAAATCATAACAAAAGCATGTATATTTACTTTTAGGAGTTGCAGAGACTTGCCTGAAGTTTCAAATTGTATCTTAAGCCGCAACTGTTCTCTGATCTCCGTAGGTTTTGTGAAATGCACAAAGGAACGATGATGCCTGAAAGATGTAGTAATTTTTTTGGCTTACATATACATATTTCTAAGAAGCAATGGACGATTACTGTAACGTTAGAATTGCGCTATAGTCGTTCCATGCCGGCGGAAGCCGTTGCGTCCGCCGCACGCAGCCGCGCTGCGCGAGCCATTTTCCCCGCACGCGACAAATCTTATTATAAATTACCGCACGCCGCTCTGCGCTGGCGTTTGGGTCAGTAAAAATATAGCGCAACCCTTAGGGTCACTACAGAGGCCGAGTTAAGTCACGTTTAATCAGTTCAGCGTCTCCTAAACGTTAAGTTACGGCATCGTGCAAGCAATATTTTCCCTACCGTTTTTGGCGTTCGAAATATGCAAAGGCCTACGTAAAATATAAAGAGCACGTTCATCTAACTATATTTCAATTTTCATCCTTGTCGCTCCGTATTTCAAAGTATGACTTAATTCTTAATTCTGAAACATCTCAAATCTATAATAGGGGTTGTTATTATTATACTAGAATATTACAGCATTTCACAGCGCAAAACGAACCCTGATTTACCTACACAAGCCGCTGACACACTTAAGTTATGACGTTGACAAAAATTGTAGTTTCCAGTAAAATTACCAGGTTCTTAGAAGACGGTAATGATAACAACAGTATTTTGAACTTAAATTATAAATTATTCCTACCATCAGAATTTTGACTCGCATTGATACTCATTACACTCTCGAAATTGCAAGTAAAAGTGAATCTATAAAACAAGCCTATTATTAGATTTTTAAACAAGCTAAGATCAACTCGTGGAAAAGTAGTTAACCGTGCATAATCGGACGCTTTCTAAAAATACAGTCACGGACAGAAATGAGTGCAAGGTACTAGCGGTTGAGTCTACGGTCGCAGTAACCCTTCAATAACCCTAATAATTAGTAAAATATTTTCAAAAGTCCAAATTTAGGTTTATCAATTTTGAAGGTTCGTAGACAGTTTATTCAGATTTCTCGTACCCAAAAACCAATTAGCACTGAAATTAGGTTGCTTGTAACCCTAATTATTAGTGGTATACAGTAAGAAGTCCTAATTTAAGCTTAACCAATTATGCAAAATTAGCCTGTAGTAATAAACAGTTTAAAATTCTGAAACCCCAATGCGAGCTTAACACCCCAGGATATATTGGCTTTGAAACAAAAAAGTTTGTCAAAATCGGTTCTGCGGTTCCTGAGATTGTTTTCGGACGGGCAGACGGACGGACATCCACGTTTCGACCCCCAAGCACAAAACATAAACCGCTTCACCAAACTCCGAGCTTCGCTCAATAACACCCATTGCACTTACATTTTCGTTTTTTTCGCGCTGTTGTTGTTCACTTGCCGTCAACAATGTGCATTGAGCTTCGGCATTATGCAATTTTTTAGTCAAAGACAATATTTCACCGGATAATTCTTCAATTTGGTCACGTAACGATTGCACTTCAGAGACTTCTTTTGACAATGCTTCGTCCTAAAACATTACAAAATGACACACAAATAAATAACATTATTATCTACAAACTGGCATACTATTTGACCGTTAAATTAATAAAAACTTGATGAAATTTCGTTATAAACACAACACAACTTTTGATTGATAAAATTTGACATTTCAAATTTCATACTGACACACCCACCAGTTTTTAATACAAACAAACAAACAAACAAACAAACAAACAAACAAACAGACAAACAGACAGACAAACAAACAAACTAACTAACTAACAAACAATTAATACACAAATAAACAAACAAACAAACAAACAAACAAACAAACAAACAAACAAACAAACAAAGCCCCTGCTGATATTCTTTTGACACCAATATTTAGCCCCTGCCTATTTTCTTTTGGGATTAATTTTTTCATTCTCATGAATATTCTGAAATAATACACCCTTCAAATTGCGATACAAAAGTTCTTTATCTTCCAATTTACGACAAGTCTAGCTCAAATGGACCAATTACTACACAATCAATACTAGTACGCTTAAATCACATAGTTTCTATTAATTTAAATTTCAACGGTTTCAACAATGCGATACAAGGCTTAGATCAGTACTTCGAAAAACCCAAATACCGGAGCCCCAGTTTCGTGCACAGCATCACGTACGTACCTGACCGTACACCAAAATCTTCCAAGCCGCTTTTATGATATTTACTATCAATTCAGATCCAAAAACCATTTCAAAAACATACACAACTCAAACTGAAAGCACAATGCCACATGCAGATAGACAAAGCTCCGAAAAATTCGTTTTCAAAATGCCACAAATAGCAACCATTTACACTGAACACTAAACCGTCCAAGCCCAGCCAAGACAGCTCCTCAGAAACCGCTCAACAATGGCCACTTTAGTTCACTTATACCACAATCCATCAGAATTTTCACACCTTCGCAGCACGCACACAAACCGCATAACACAAAAGTCATACTGACATCAAAAATTACACACCGTTCACTAAAACATCCCATCAAAATACAGTTCAACTTTGTCATCTATACTCACTATTTCAAGTATCCCCAAATAAAGTGCTTGTCACAGCTGCTTCTTCCCGCCCCTCGCCGCTATCTTTCCCGAAAAGTAAAAAAATTATAAATAGAGCCGAATTGCACTTGAAAATTTTAGAAAATTCCACAGCTAAGTTAATAATTTAATTTTGGAAAAAAATAAAATAATAACAAAACAAGAACAAAAAATAGCAACAACAACAACAACAACAACAACACCAACAACAACAAAAACAAACACAACGTCAACAACAACAATAATAATAATCATAATAATAACAATAATAATAATAGCAATAGCAAAACTAACTTTTTTCTTATAAGCACGTAATTCAATATCTTTTGCTTCAAGCAACGCGTTTGCATTATCCAGCTGTGCGAGTAGCGTTAAACGATCGACTTCTTGTCGTCGATGCAATTCTTGTTGGTTTTCAATCTGCTGGCGGCTACTTTCTAGTATATCCTGAACAACAAATTCAATTTATACATAATGCCAGGAAAAGTTCTACCGGAATTAATGTTCGGGCTGGAATTTTTGCAAAAAATCGATTCCAGTTCCTGTTGTAAACGTAGGCACTGAAATTTTCTCGGCGTTGTACCAAATCATTGCCTTCAGTTTCGTCAAGTTCAGTTGATAAATCATTAGATTACATATTATTGTTTGATGAGTGATTTTGTAAGATTGATAAAAACGAAGAACACCCAAATTACTTGTCCCGCACCAATGGGGACTCACTCCCTTCTGTAAAAATTTTGCCATCCACCACCCTCTCACACCTCTAGGAAAGTTTTACACTTGCTTGAATGTCAACGAAGTCCATTGGATGCCCCTCCTAAAGTTTTTTAGCCCCACCCGTAGCAAGGTGAGCTGGCTACGGGCTTGTCCCGCGGGTGTTCCAACTGTGTTAAAACAGGTACATCTAATTCAATTTTTTTTCATTGTTCACGTAACTTAAACTGTAAACACTAAAATTCGGCGATGAAACTGAGAACTAACGGCAATCCACTTCCAAAAATCAAATAAACAGCTATGTGCTTACCGACAGGGCCAACCCACACCAAAAGCCAAAGAAAACCCTGCTTACCGACTGAGTATCCAATTGTTCTTTTAAATCGACAATTTCTTTGCGAAGCTGTTCGCATTCGTCCAACGTTGTCGCAAGGCGTTGATGATACTTCATATCAAACCCATCCTAAAATCAAAATTCATTTAACAATTTTAGTAAACAACATTGTACATTATTAAAACCTGAAACCATTCTTTCAAGCGGAACCAAGTAATACCGGAACAGGAAGCGGAACTTAAATTTTTTACACGTACAGGAACCCGAATTTGAAATACACCACCGAATTACTTTTCAATTATATAAAACAATCAAAAGCGTGGCTTAAGGGAGTTTTCAGGTTTTTCATCATCAACTTTTGCGAAAACTTATCAGGTTTTTAATCAAACAACTGATAATTAGCAAAATTTTAAAAATTACATTGCAAAGATATTCATTTCGAAATAACAAATTTTGAAAGACTACATTTCCAATGTATAAATGATTATTTATAATTTGCCACAAAACCGTAAAAATTCCATCTCGTGCGTCTTTGAATGAACGCATATGAATCTATTTTTTGCAAGAATTCTGGCCAAAGCAGGAATTCCGATGTACCGATTATTACCAATACCGATTAAATGACACCGCCCAAACAAAAATATTCATCACATAAAAATTTCTGACATGGGCCAACAGATTCAAATTTCCAAATACTCAAATTCAATCACTTACCTCAGGCAACTGAATCGACCCGAGTGACTCATCGTCAAAATGCTCTGTTGGGGTAGCGCTCCCATCGTCTGATCCGGCACCGCCACTTAAACATCCGTTCGATCCAACCATAGCGTCGCCATTCGCGTACACCAACTTGCCTTCAGTTGAAATATACACGCCGCCGTTGAGCTGAACCGAGCTGCCGGCAGCCGACATACCCTTCAGCAGTCCATTGCTGGCGTGAGCAATGCTACTAGCTGGAGCAGCTGTAACTCCAGTTGAAGTGACTCCAACTTGAGCTACACTACCAGCAGCTATCGTAACCAACGGCAAATTTAACTGTTCACTGTCAGTTAACGACAGCCTACTGCTATGCTGCGGATACGGCGGCCGGTTAGACGACCCTGACAATCGAGCTTGATGGCCTGAACCACCAAGTCCGTGTGCAGCTTCTGGCGAGAATCCGTCAAAAGGCGGCGAGCCAGGCAACTGCACAACGGCTTGCGCTACGTCTGAATTGATATCGGCAGTAACGTCGGCAACAGGAGACACTCCTTGGCCGCCTGCTCGATTACTTCGCGAAATATTTGGAAGATCAACCACAACAAGGCCATCGATACCCAAATCTTTCGCGTCATATCTGTGGAAACCATTCTCTACCCGGTCATAGCTGTCGTACTTTGAAGACTCCAACCCATTCTGTACTTCTTCGCCGTCTGTGCTCGTAGAGCGTAGTTCACAACTTCCGGTCCCTCCCTGTTGAGTATCCCCTTGTCCTTGTACCATATTGCCCGTACTGCCTTCTTGACCTTGTCCCATTTTACCCCCATCTTCACCAGACACCTTTGCATTCCAACTGCCCGATGTTGGCTTCTGATTAGCCACCCGTGACAGTAGCGAAGGACCGCTACCGCAGCCAGCGGCTCGATTCAGCAGCTTGGCCAATTCCGACATTCGGCGTTCCTGTTGACCAAGCGCTGACTCGAGATCATAACGGCGAGCTTCACATTTCGCCAGCGATTCAGTGAGCTCCACGTTCGCCCCTGTTAGGGTATCAATTTGAGCAGCCAAACGCCGTACGCCACCCAGTGATTTAGTGGTCGTTGGGCTCAGGCTTCGAATTCCTGATACACAGTGGTAGAACACTGATATCAAATCGACAGAAAGCAAAAGTCCCCCCCACCGCACTACTGTTTAAGCCAAAACCTTAGCCTATTTTATTAATCTAGTCATTAATGTGTGGGCAGTACCGGAGCAATCACATCCCATAGCCCCATTTAGGGGGCACCACTAAAGGGGCCCCCACCCTAACCGGTTGAAAGAAAAACCGCCGAAGTTTTAAAACGCGTCTGGCTTCTCGCTCGCTTCGCTCGTGAGTTTGAGGGCGGCCAGCCAAGAGTTCGGGGGAGCAATCACACCTGTTTGCTCCGGCACAGTGTGTGCCATGAGCTAACTTACTGCCGAAGGAAGGTCTAACAGGGTTCGAACAGGAACTGAATTTTGCCGGAACAGGAACAGGAACAGGAATAGAAATTGAGTCTCTGCAGGAACCGGAACCGGAATTTGAAAACAATTTTCGTCACCGAATTACTGCTGGACTATTTAGAAAACTTGGCAAAAAATTGCTGGGTGAAATTTGAGCTATTTCATCATAAAATTTTACGAAAACCCGTCAGAAACAGTTTATTAACAAAACTGAACTAACTACAAAAACACTCGGTTCGAAATAACAAATTTTTAAACACAAAGTTTCCAGTATTTAAGTGATTGTGAATAAATTTCCATGCCACGAAACCGAAAAATTCCGGTTCCTGCATGTTTGAAAGCAGGAACACGAACAGGAACAGCAATTAAATTTTTGCACGAATTCCGGCCGGAACAGGAATTCCGGTTGAACCCTGGTAAACAAACACCAAACTATTTTCAATCGTTACCTCGACTGAGTCGCGAGCATCAAAGATTTTGAACGCGATCCTAATATCGCAAACGCAAACACACATCAACGGGTCGGCTCAGTGACGTTTATTGGCAAATTATTTTCATCCGATCCGTGAATCTTGAAATTGGGAATTTTGGGAAATTCGGATATAAACCAGGAATGTGGGATTTTGGGCGCAGCGTTTTTTTATTGTGGGCAAGTGTAAAAAAAGGATTTTTGGTTTACGTCAACGCAAAAAAAAGTTTGAAAACCAAAATAAAAGCATCAAAATGTTACCTGCGATATGACTTTCCAAGTTGAATATTCTCGCTTCTTGTTCGTCAATAATATCTTCAAGGTTTCGAATCAGCGAATTCTTAATTTCCAGCTGAGTTTCGTGCGTTTTTCGCATAATCAATATTTGATGCTGTTTGATTGATTCTTCACGCTTGAGCGCTTCACGAACGTTGTTGTGTTTTTCTGTCAAACTCTGAAATCAAAAATGTAGAAATAAAATTACAAAAGTCAGACAATCGCTGCCCGATGTAAAATGCTAATACCGTCGCCGCCGAATTATGCCACTTATTTGATTTGAATTTAAACGGATTATGCAAGACTGACACGAAAAATGCCGCCATTTACAATCTGCATAAAAAACGGTATTAGCTAACATTCCTTTTTAGCAAATTAACCTTCGTTACCTAGCTACCCAACGCGGCAAAAATAGTGAATCTTAATATTGGCGACGGTGCTAGAGTTTTTCGGGGGCGAGTTAGGGTTACGTTATACTTTTGTTGACGTGCGGCGCCGTTTGTTACCCGCACGGTACCGTCTGGCGCGTCCGTCATTTGTGTGGCGCCGGCCGTCACCGTACGGTTTCCTACGCAAATAACTCACGTACGATAACGTATGGTGACGGACGGTGACGGAAGACGCCGAACGCTTGACGGATGGCGCCGGACGTCAAGTATAGCGCAACCTTTAGGAAGTCTTATGTTTTGTAACTCCGGCAAGAATATGTTACAATTTCATCTTTTTTGCTTTTAAAAAACCAACTATATATACGAAATAAGTTATGTGGAGGGAGGGGGTGGCCGCCTAACTCCCGCCGACCCCCCTACCTGACCCTAAGACCATCTTTGAAGAATAATTAATGGACTGACAAGACGTTATATTTTGAAATAATACTGACTGCCAATAGCTCAGCACTGCCACGTCAAAGTCTACCTGAACTTAATATACAGTCGGTATATATTAAGATATGTAAGCAACAAACATAAACCAAAAAATGAGCGAAACCGTAACCGTAAATTAAAAGTGGATCTGAATGTCGTAAATAAAGTTGCATTAAATACATAGGCGCCTTGCCAGCTCATCTGGCTATAACAGTTGGGGTTACAATTATTTCATTGAGATACAAACAACAGCCAATGACAGTATTATAAGCATATTGCTAAGCCTAAGCCTAAAACTAAGTCTAAGCCTATGAATGAGCATATTCCTAAGCCTAAACCGAAGCCTAAGCCTAAGCCAAGCATAAAAATTAGTCTAAAGCTTAAGTCTACTCTATTTCAGTCCCACAGAACAACGTTCCGCCGCTGATCTTTACATGGGCCCAAACAACAAAGGTTTCCGGTAAGCAGCTTACCAGCAAGGTTCGAACGTTATCCGGCCAGACTAAAATTTTTCGATGGCGCTAACCTGATCCATATGACCCTCTCTGCCTATGGGCCTGTGAATACAATAACTTCAACAAAAACCAATCCGAAATTTCATCAACTCGACAATTCGTACAGTATATCGGGAAAAAACCTATTTCAGCCCAAAAATACACATTCCTTCAGAATAATTAGCGTACAGTATCTCGACAATCTGTCGCACGACAACTTAAATTTCATCGACTCGACAATTTATCGCACATCATTATGCTTGAGTTTAGGCTTACGATTACGCGTACGATTATGCTTCGATTTATTCATAGGCTTTCGGCAGGGTTCAACCGGAATTCCTGTTCCGGCAGGAATTCTTGCAAAAATTTAATTCCTGTTCGTGTTCCTGCATTCAAAGATGCAGGAACCGGAATTTTTACGGTCTTGTGGCAAATTGTTCGTAATCATTTAAATATTGGAAATTTTGTCTTTAAAACATGTTTTGTCAAAATTAGTGTTTCTGTACCTAGTTTAATTTTGTTACTAAATTGTTCCTGACGTGTTTTCGAAAAACTTAATGATGAAATAGCTGAAAATTTGCTTGAGCTATTTATTGGCAATTTTTCTAAAAAGTTAAACAGTAATTCGGTGATAAAAACTGTTTCAAATTCCCGTTCCCGTTCCTCTTCCGGTTCCTGCACAAAAATTCAATTCCTGTTCCTGTAGCATTTAGTTCATGTTGGAACCCTGGCTTTAGGACACTCTTCGACGACAAGTTATTACTGCTTGCAACTGTACTCAACAAGGATATCACATTTTATTTAACCGTAACAATTCAATGTTAAACACTGTACTTTGGTTGTTCGTGGCGTGACAAACACGAAAATGCACCAATCAGCAAAAAAGAATACAGATTTTTTGAAACGAAATCTTTGCCCGGTGATTCCGTCTGTTTCTTTAAATGGAAATGTATATACCCAAAATTCGAAAATAATGGTGAGTCGAATTGACTCTCTCCGAAATAGACTTTTCTGGACGACACAAACTGAGTCGAATTCGACTCCGCCATAGTCAAATTCGACTCACTCGAGTCGCGCAGTGAGTCCAATTTGACTCCGGCGGAGTCGAATTGAACTCAGTTTGTTGTATAGTCCCGTACAGCCTATTTCGCAGAGAGTCAATTTGACTCACCATTTTTTTGCAGTGTAGTGATGGGAACCAGACCGCAAGGTGAACTTTAAAAAATGTTGTATTTCATTCAGTTCAACTTACATTCTTTCCGTTCAAATTATCGACGTCATCCAAGAATACAATATCCATTTTAACTAAATTAATGAAATATATTTTCACAGTATTGCGACGCTGGTTAAGATATTTCAACGCGGCTTCGAATGCGTTGAAGCTCGAGCCTACGACGTATAACGACTAAAAATGTCAAATTTGTCTCAAGATGTAAGCAATCATCAACCTGTATAATATTAGTTGCAGTTATGTGCAAAATTCGTCTGTAATCCTTTAAAGTTTCATTGCAACCGGCGCTTAATATCAGTTCCCACAGCGCCTATTTGTTACATATGGAATACCAATTACAAGGTGCAAAGTGGAACTGGATTTACCGGAACCGGAATCGGAACAGCAAATTTATACCGGAATCGGAACCGTAACTAGAAATTTTGTGACTATACGGATAATTTGTATTAACAAGTATAATATTGATTTAGGGTGTATGTTCTGTTGGCTGACAACACTTCTCAAAAACGTCACATGAACAAATTGGCAATCATTTTTTGGCTCTGTAAAGCTACACTACAATCAATTATTGATAAGTTAACTTATCGAAAACAATTTAATAGATAAATGATGCAGAATTTTTGTACAACATATCACGGCAAGTAGGCCCAAAAATTAAAATGTGGAAAATCCGATTCCGTTTGATTGTGCTGTCGGAATCGGAATTGGAACTCGTTTTGAATCGGAATTCTAATTGGAATCGGAATTCCGATTGCACCCTGGCCAATTATCACACAACACGAATCTCTGTAACCGATATACATTGATCTGGCGCATATTAATTACATATAATAAGACTCAGGTATGCAAAAGCGAGGTAAAATCGGAATTCCTGTTCCGGCCGGAATTCCTGCATAAATTCAATTCGAGTTCCTGTTCCTGTTCCTGCATTTAAAGATGCAGGAACCGGAATTTTTCAGTTTTGTGTCAAATTATTCATAATCATTTAAATAATCGAAACGTTGTCTTTGAAAAATTGTTATTTTGAAATGAATGTTTTTGCAATTAGTTCAATCTTGTTAATAAACGGTTTCTGATGTGTTTTTACAAAACTTGATTGTGAAATAACTCGAAATTTGCTTAAGCCAGTTTTTTGCGTAACGTCTTCTGAAAAGTCCAACAGTAATTCGGTGATGAAAATTACTTCAAGTTCCGGTTCCTGCAAAGAAATTCAATTCCTGTTCCTGTTCCTGTTCTGGCAAAATATAGTTCCTGTTGAAACCCTGGTAAAAAGTATCCGCTCTGGAAGTTTTCTAGGTTCGATTTTGATCCCAATTTCGTTTCTGGTATGAATTCTACCGTTTGGCATCCTGTTTACCCGTCCGCCCGCCGGCACTAATCTTCAACAAAGTGTCCAGATTAAAAAACCCCGGTGCCTCCGTAAAAACAACACAGCATACACAAGAGTACTAGTAACACTTGAGAAAATGTCTCATACAACGTTGTATTATCGAACACCTTTATACCGCCGTTACCATGACTGCCATTTCTATTCGGCCACAAAAACTGCTTATAGACTCGTTTAAGCCTTACATATAAATTTTGCTTACGTTTTTTTCTATTTCACATCAATCTATAATAGACTGAAATATACATTTTTTAACTTAGTTTTAATTAAAATATCAAACTCTAAACTCGAATATAGTTTTAATACATCATTCATATTTTGGTACATACGTATATATCAACGAACCAGATCAAGATCGAATATATAGCCAGAAAGCCAAATATGGCCAAAACCATAACACAAGACAAGATTTCCACTAAGACGTCATTTTAATATTTCCCCTAAAACGTCATTTAAAGATCCCCCCTAAGACGTCATTTTAAGATTTCCCCTAAGACGTCATTTTAAGATTTCCACTAAGACGTCATTTTAAGATTTCCCCTAAGACGTCATTTTAAGATTCCCTCTAAGACGTCATTTTAAGATTTCCCCTAAGACGTCATTTTAAGATTCCCCCCTAAGACGTCATTTTAAGATTCAACCTTAGACGTCATTTTAAGATTTCCCCTAAGACGTCATTTTAACATTTCCGTTAACACGTCATTTTAAGATTTTCCCTAAGACGTCATTTTAAATTTTCCCACGGTTGTCCATTAAAGTTTCTCCCTGACAATTTCAACTTTTACATCATCAGGACCTAAGTCGATCAATGTGTCCAATGAGATCAAGCTAAACTATACATTTATTCGAAAAGAATGGAAATGGCCAATCTTGTTTGAGGTTACCGAAAATAAAAAAATAAAATCCCATCGCTTTATACTTCTGTTCAAATTAAGCCCAAACTCACAATTATATCTCAACACGAACATTAACTACAATGGTTACTACAACAGAGAACTATATATAAATTTTACGGAAACCGGAGCAGGAACCGGAAATGAATCATTGCACAAAACCGTAACAGGAACAGGAACCGGGATTTGAAATAATATTCGTCACCGAATTACTGTTGGGCTTTTTTTGGAAATTTGCCAAAAAATACCCTATGTCAATTTTCAGCTACTTGGTCATCAAATTTTGTGAAGACACATTAGAGACGCTTGATTAACAATATTAAATTAATTGCAAAAACACATTGCATGAACAGGAACAGGAATTGAATTTTTGCAGCAATTCCGACCGGAACAGGAATTCCGGTTGCATCCTGGTAAGTACTATTCTAAAGCTTATCCCAGTGTCTCCCCGATTTCAATTTGATAAAAACACCCACATGTAAACAACACTGTATACTCTAAAAGCTTAACCCTATTTTCAACGTAACTCAAATGGCTTCACTTCACTCATTAAGCATGTCTCTCACTGAAAAAGCCCACCCACGTATTAACACGAACAGTGTTTACATCTGCAACATACAATTACAACGCTTCCAAACGATAATGACTCGCCTAAGGGCTACGTCTAGGGTGGGCCTTTACTCACGAGTACTCGCGGGTAAACGCGCGCTGGGTATAAAATTTCAGCCGCGGGTATGCCCGCGGGTAAACATTTGTATTACGCAGGTATTTACAATTTTTACCCGCATCAAACCTTTAAGAGTTAAGGTGCAAAATACACGCTATTAACTAAGTTAGCTAGTCAGTGAGCGTTGAAAGCAAAAGTTCTATGCTTTATTTAGTTCGGTTTGAAACTTTCACGTTTCTTGTAAGCTTTCAGGTGTAAAATTCATTGGAGCTATTACGCACAAATTCATTACACTGCAAATCAACAGCTATCTTTAAAATACTGGTTGAACTTCAGACGCGCGGGTAAAACGTGGGTCATGGGCAGATCTTTTGGGGTTGAGTAAACCCGTGGGTAAAAAATTCTTAGTTGCGTGGGTAAAGCGCGGGTCGGGTAAAACAAATCTTGCCCACATCCCACTCTGGTGACGTCATTAAGCTTTAGGATAATCTTAATGACGTCATCCATCGCTATATGTTTACTAACGTCGAAACCTTTTTTCAACATTAGATGTTGTCACCTAAGGTGTGTAGGTGCCTCCTTTGAAACCATGCGTTAAATTTTCGTTCCGTGGTATGCCATTGAAATTCAAGGCCAAAAACATTTCAGGATGCGCATACAAGGGTTTTCGATAACTTACAAGCAACGTTGAAAATTTACAAGGGGGCAGGGCAAAATTTTACCACGCGGAGCTGAGCCCCCTGCACCACCCTCTCCGGCTACGACAGTCACGCAGCAGCGCCTCACGACACAGACATTGAACACATAATTTCGAGACTAATAGAACCCGTCCTAACACCGGCCCCATTAAGAGTTGAATAAAAAACAAGTTTCTAACTATTGCTAAAACAAAACATCTTTAAAACCAAAAAACCAATCAAATTCATTCCTGATTTTTCGCCGCCCGAAACAAAACCAATGAAATTCCTGGTTTTTCACCGCCCGAAACAAAACCAATGAAATTCCTGATTTTTCGCCGCCCGAAACAAAACCAATGAAATTCCTGATTTTTCGCCGCCCGATAAAAACCAATGAAATTCATTCCTGGTTTTTCGCCGCCCGATAAAAACCAATGAAATTCCTGATTTTTCGCCGCCCGAAACAAAACCAATGAAATTCCTGATTTTTCGCCGCCCGATAAAAACCAATGAAATTCATTCCTGGTTTTTCGCCGCCCGATAAAAACCAATGAAATTCCTGATTTTTCGCCGCCCGAAACAAAACCAATGAAATTCCTGATTTTTCGCCGCCCGAAACAAAACAATGAAATTCCTGATTTTTCGCCGCCCGAAACAAAACCAATGAAATTCCTGATTTTTCGCCGCCCGATAAAAACCAATGAAATTCCTGGTTTTTCGCCGCCCGATAAAAACCAATGAAATTCCTGGTTTTTCGCCGCCCGAAAAAACCAATGAAATTCCTGGTTTTTTGTCGCCCGGCAACAAAATCCAATAAAAACGACTGTTAAAAGCACCGGCCACGCTTCTGGGATACTACAAAATTTTTGAAAATCGTGGCCCATTGATTTTTCGACGAACAAGCATCTATAAAATGAATCTGACTTTGAAATTTACATATACTTCAATCCGTCAACGGAAACAATATATTTCAAATTCAAGCTAAAATACACACACACGTATAAACATATATATGTATCAGTTACACCTGCTCCGAGCACACAACTCAACCTATCATTAAAGCCACCAGCGAATCCTTCATCAATAATTCGCTGAACTTTCGGACTGCTGATCGTTCATAAATTCAACAAATTACTCCTGAGTTGAACGTAGGATTGTATTTCGGAAACGCATAACTTTGTACTGTAGTGAGCCGAACAAGAGGAGGAGCGGTCCCCATTTTGAGTCTTAATCAATATAGAGTCCATATCCCTATTAAGAATCCGTACGCGGATAGAGTCCCTAAACCCTAATTCGAGTCCATAAATGACAATTAGCTCTAACTTTAGCGCACAAATGACTCCTGGACAAAATACAGTTCAATTCGAAACTTTAAAGAGAACGTAAGTTTTGAAAGTAACATTCCAAATTGTAATCTTGCATTATCACTCACGCTATTGACAAAAGACAAATAAACCTTTTACGAATAATAACTGCAGTACCGGATACATATCACTACCGAAGGGTGGCAGAGGGCTGTTTGAAAATAAATAACAGTCCGTAACCGATTAACGGGGGTTTACCCTCTGGAAAGGCCAAATAAATATCAGCCCCCCTCTTATTCGGGTCACTACAGTATGTTAGCGAGCGAGAAAAAAAACATCAATTTGAAATATTCAACCGGTATCGTTTCAACAAGAACTCGATTTCATTGATAGGAAGCAGGCATTGATTTGTTTACCGGAACAGGAATCGTAACAGAAATTATCAAATTTGTTTACCGGAACAGGAATCGTAACAGAAATTATCAAATTTGTTTACCGGAACAGGAATCGTAACAGAAATTATCAAATTTGTTTACCGGAACAGGAATCGTAACAGAAATTATCAAATTTGTTTACCGGAACAGCAGGGTGCAACCGGAATTCCGGTTCCGGCATTTTTTCACCTTCCGGTTCGGTTCCGGTTCCGGTAAATTTTTACCGGATTTAAAAATTCCGGTATTATAATTTGGCCGTTTTCTTAACTTTGTTAATTTTTAAGAATGTCTTTTGAAAGCCACTTGTACTCCGAATATAAGCCATTGATGGTGGATTTCACTTCAGTCGATGATGAAAATCTAAAATACAACAAATAAAGTAAATACCTATGTTCGACTACGGTTATTTCACAAATAATAGCGCAAAAAATAAGATTAAAATGAAATTTTTGGTGAAATGCATTTTTCACTTTCCGGTTCCGGTTCCGGTAAAATTTTCAAATTCCGGTTCCGGTTCCGGTAAATTGTAATTCCGGTTGCACCCTGCGGAACAGGAACCGTAATAGAAATAATTATCAAATATAATGTACCACCGAATCACTGCTAATCGGCGACTTCGAATTCAAAATAAATTGTCCTGTTCGTCGGCTGTTTTGCGTGTTCATAAGGCAGTTTACCAAGTGCAGCCGAGGATCCAGGATATTCTGAGGGGTGGGGCAGGGTGGTAAATGATATGGAACCCAAAAATTAAAATTGTAGGGGGGAAGGACCTTATCATGTTATCATCAAAAAAGTTCTGAGGAAAAAATTAGGGCCCGTATCATATTTTACGAAAACATTTCTGACGGCTAAATTGTACAGTAGGGACGTTATCATTTTATCATCAAAAAGTTTCCTGAGGTGGAAAAATTGTAAGGTAAAAGGACTTTACCATATTATCACACAAAAAATTTCTTTTTCCTCTTGATCCGCTAGAGTCAAGTTGCGTTGAACGCTTTATAATTTAACTCCGTGTACAGGGTAAATAAATACGAGTGTTACGTATACGAAACAAAGCTGAACTTCAGGCATAAATTTTCGTGACGTGTATTTGCAACTTTTTAAGCTTATTTTTCAAAATTTGCCACAAAACCGTGGCGAAATTTGCGGCTCCTGCGTCTTTGACCGCCGCAACAAACACAAAAATTGGTACTTTTTGCATGAATTACGCGTGGAACAACAATTCTGGCTAAACCATACCAGCAGGTAATTAAATCCATGCGTTCCCTCTCGTAGTCTGTCTCTCTCTCACACTCTCTCTCTCTAACTCTCACTCTCTCTCACTCTCACTCTCTCACTCTCACTCTCTCTCACTCTCACTTCTCTCTCACTCTCACTCTCTCTCTCACTCTCTCTCCCCTCTCTCTCAGCATATGGGTGAATTCTGAGCCATTGTTCGTTAAACGCCATTCGTCTGCCTTATCATTATATGAGGAATGTTACCTTTTTTTCAACAAATTTTGATGACTCAATATCAATGATAGTCAGTGTGCAACCGGAATTATTGCAGCAACAGAAATTTTTTTACGGTTTTATGGCAAAAGCACATCCCTGATGCAAAGTGGAACTCGATTATACCGGAATTGGAACAGAAAAATTTATACCGGAATCGGAAGTACAAATTTTGTGACTATACGGATAATTTGTATTAACAAGTGTAATATTGATTTAGTGTGTCTGTTGGCAGGCAACAATTCTCAAATGCTTCGCATGGAACGAATTGGTAATCATTTTTTGTCTTTGTAAACCTAAACTACATTCAATGATTGATAAGTTAACTTATCGAAAACAATTTAATAGATAAATGATGCAGAATTTTTATACAACATATCACAACAAGTAGGCCTAAAATTAAAATGTGGAAATTCCGATTGATTGTGCTGTCGGAATCGGAATTGGAACTCGTTTTGAATCGGAATTCCAATTGCACCCTGTATGTTATATATAACGCTCGGAACAATCAAAAAATATTCGAAATATTCAAAAATAAACAGAAAAAAACACAATGAAACACAGTCCGACAAATAACAACAACAATAATAATAATAAATAGTATTTACCGTTATGAATTTAACTCATGGATTATACGAGTATCCATCCATCCATGCATACATATTTTCGCATTCTGTTACATAAAAATGCATAAATACACACATCAGAACACATCTGTCATCTGTCACAATAATTACATATCAACGCCCACAGCCAAGCTCATCTTGCCAGGAGGAACTAAAACAGGAGTGGCATTCAAAGGACTCCAATGACATACCATCAAGGTTGTTGAGAATTTTCTACGCGAACCAATATTTTTTCAGAGGGGGCTGAACATCATCCGTGGCCCCCACCCCTTGCCTACGGGCCCGTAACTGATGAAAAAAATACGGAAACTAACGGGACTACTACTCCATGAATGAAATACATACGTATTTATATCATGAATGTCCATATTCTCAAATGTACGCAGCAAATACCACCCAGTTGACTGACCATAGGTCCTGCAAAACAAAATTACGAAGCAGCCAATGAAAATTTTCAAAATTCGTTAGACGGCATTTTATTTCTCACACATTTGATTGGTTCTATGACAATAAGTGCAACAGACGAACGGAATCTGGACTCCGCCTTGATATGAACTTAATAAACAGTGGTCGTGTGCAGGGTGTAAACGAATAGTAAAAATAACGGAAACGGAAAACGGATATTGAAGTATAAAAGTTTAAAAAAATCCGTTATTTTTCAACCAATGAAATTGAGGCTAGGGAACGACCGGATCCAAAATTTTGCATTTACCGGATCCGAATCCGGATCTTAAAATTCAGATTTGTATATCAAATTTCGGATCCGGAGATCCGGTAGTTTATTTTACCGGATCCGGATCTTAAAAATTGCAGAGATCCGGCCCGGATCTCGGATCCGGTCGATCCCTAATTGAGGCGTACATGAATTCACCGGTCCGTCAAAGATTTCAAGGAAACAATGGCGGATGCATCAAAATTTTTAAGATTTACGATGAACTTCGTAAATGCAGTGTAGGTAACTGTAACAAAAAACACGCGAGATAAATAATAACTGATTTATAATTTTAAATTTGAACGTAAAAATAACATATAGATAATTTACGTTATATCTATAACGGAAACGGACACCGAGTTTTGCCGGAAACGGATATCCGGTTACACCGTGGTCTTGTGTTTTAATATAAAATCCGAAAATTCCAAAGCTGTGATTAAAAGTTTACAAATCTTCGGTCGGCATTAATTTACGTTACATTTCAAAATCGACACAAAAAATTGCAACAAATACTTATACCTCTACAATATAAATTTCAATATATATATTATATAAATATATATTATATATAGATATATAAATATATATTGTTATATATAGCAACGCCTCAATACCACCATTTAGTGGGGCCCAACCGTAACCGGTTGAAACAAAAACCGCCTGAATATTAAAATGCGTCTGGCTTCTCGCTCGTTTCGCCGACCACGAGTTTGAGGGCCTTCACCCTCAAGTTTGGGGGAGTCCTCACCCCTGTCTGCTCCGGCACTGTATATTAAATTTAAGTGAAACTGTATTACTCATTCTAATAAAAACATAAAAATGTATACAAATATAAACACAAAACTCCAATACACAGGTGAAATATACGAGGACGATGCCATCCAAACGAACCTCAAATTTGAACCGCAGTGAATGTGCTTAAAGATAAAAAAGATCTTATCAAACAACAATCACAGGATGCCAGGCCCAACTATAACCCCTTATAATACTTCGCAACCGCGCCCGCAGAGCTGACCCACGTATCTACCACCCCCTTCAATATACGCCGCTGGCTCGCTCATACATATTTCTTACCCCCCCACCAACAGTCCACAACTTACCTGTCTTCGACCCCTGCCGTTTCCCGTAACCTATCATATTCCCACCGATATCATTTGGTTCCTCACCAATCACCATACCAACACGATACCATTACCGTACTACACAACCAGGCACACAAAGGCCGTCCCCCCTCTTATAATACACTATTTATATCTGTCCTCAATAGTACGCACCCACTGACCTTCTACCACCTCGTTCAATATGCCCCTCTTCCAGGGTGCTTCCGGAATTCCGATTCAAAAGAACAAACATCCTTAATCAACTTTATATATGTCAACACAAATTATCCACAAATTATCCGTACAGTCACAAAATTTCTCGTCCCGGCTTCGATTCCGATTACAATTCCGGTATAAATTTACTGTTCCGATTCCGATACCGATGTAATCCAGTTTCGTTTTGCACCCTGCCCTCGTGTCTCTTATTTCCCCGACCCACAACACTCACCTGTCTGCGTTCCACGTCGCCATCGATATCCAGCGTATTCCTACCGGTACCGCTTATTTCATCGTCACCATCCCACGGAGACACCACTACCGTACTCCATAACCGGGTATACAACGGGCGTCTAGGGCTTATATGACAGCGTGAGGGTTCACGGCGCCGCCTACCGGCCATTGAATTATAACTCGACGGCGTTCTAATAACACTGGGCAATATGAAGCTCATAACGCGGTTCGTACACGCGACTTGGGTTACATAACCACTGGACACTGGTTGATGTTATGATCACGCCACGATAAAGGCACCAGTTATACGACGTACCGATAATTGCCAAATTGCCTAATAAGTGTTCAATTCATACATACGTATATATACTACATATGTAATATATTATTACCTACTAACGTATATATACTACATATGTAATATATTATTACCTACTAACGTATATATACTACATATGTAATATATTATTATCTACTAAGCATTATATACCTGCTTTGAAACAGTCTTTATACCAATTTCAAACGGATACATTACTTTTAACATTCATAATTCTGAAATCATTACCATTCCAGTTTACAATTACATCCAAGTCTTCGGGCAAAACGTCGCTTATTCCGAGTATATTTTCGCCGAAAATTACCGAAACCGGCTGTGCGGGGGGTTTGCTTCCGTTTCCGGATTGACAAATTCCGGGTTCGCGATGCTCGGTGCGGTTTTGAAAAATCCCAATTCAGAGATCAGGTACCATGTTTTTAAATGATGCAATGCTGGCTGCTTTGATATTCTGCTTGCAAATTTCAGCTGTTTTCAGTTATCACCCGCCCCCCCCCCGCCCCGACCAGCCGGCGTTTGCCCAAAAATGGTTGTATTGTGAAATTTTTTGCATATTTCGGTTTCTCACAGCCTCCCCGGATCATTCTAAATCCGAATTTGAATTAATAAAAAATTCAATTTCATAAGTTGCCAAGGTCCCCTCAAAAATTTTTTTCAAAAAGTTACACATAATATATACCTTTGAAAGCAACATGAGGAGCGGAGTCGAATGTTGTTAAAGTCTTCGCAATAAGCAGTCTGGTTAACGAGTTACGGTCAAATAACTGAATTGGCTCGCTTCCAACGTTCATAACTCGTTCGCCAGACGCCTGAGTGCCAAAAAAATTCGAAACCATTCAACTCAGCTCCGTACGCTGCGTCCAATGGTATATAAATTGTGTAAGTTTTTCATAATTTGGTTTGGAGGTCCCGACGGGGGTCGTGGCAGCTTAAAAATCGAATTTTTCAAAAATTCAGATTTGGGTATGCAATGATCAGGAAAACCCGTGAGAAGTTCCAATATGCAAAAATTTTCACAAAATACACCCATTTTTAAGCAAAGGCCGGCTGGGGGGATAACTGAAAAGCCAACACATTCGTTCTATCCTAGTCACCATAAACGATTATCTGAGCTAATATTTTCGGCTTTTCCGTTATCCCCCAGTCCGCGATTTTCATAATCCAACCATTTTTGGGCAAACGCGGGCTGGGTGGGGGTATAACGGAAAAGACCCATTATTATCTTTCAATGCTATCGAGAAAAACCGGATATGATTTGATTTTTAGGGTATCTGCTGGCTGGCAACAATTTTCAAAAACGTCGCATGAACAAATTGGCAATCATTTTTGGCTTCTGTAAAGCTAAGCTACAATCCATTATTGTACCGGATATTATTTGCTGTTGGCAGGCAACAATTTTCAAAAACGTCGCATGAACAAATTGGCAATCATTTTTGGCTTTTGTAAAGCTAAGCTACAATCAATTATTGTCATTGTCAAAATATAATGCTAATTTTGTGTGTTTACATGTTGAGATCGACAGAATTTTTATGCAACATATCACAACAAGTAACAGTAAAGTTACAATTTCAAAATTCCAATTCCGATTGATTATACAATCGGAATCAAACCTAGCTTTGAATCAGAATTCTAATCGACACCGCAACTCCGATTCCGTTCTGGCTATGTGTGAACCAAATCCTACCTAATTAAAGGTCGATATTTTGCCGGAGCCAGTGGCTAACCTCCGGCTACACGCTGCCCGAAATCAAACCATCCAGCTCCTACGAGAGTGATCTAGACTTTGAACAGCTTACTGTATACTTAACTTCGTATACAAACAAATACCCCCCCCAAAAAAATAAACAAAAATACACCCAATTTTACACCTATTTGAACCAATAACAACATCAGATAGCATTTTTCAGGCAAAACAATACATTTAATTGTACAAAAAAATTACCTAAAATAAACATCTGGGCTTATTTGCTTGCTTACATTAAGCAGTCCAGGTATCACATACACACACACAAAACTTCAAATTTCACCTAAAAACGAACAAATGTTAACTGCCGCCCACGCTACAAATCATTCCCCACTCGACACAAAAAATATTGCCGACCCACCTCAGCTTAAAATATATTATTTACAAAAGAAATGCCGACAACCATTTGAACAGCCTCTTTTCAAACTGAGTATACCTAAGGAATTCTTAGTCAGAAAAAATACTTTAGACGATACAAACGAAACCACCGATAGGCTAAAATAAATAAGCTAAAATCGTCCAGAACTCGAGTATGTTTTGCTAAACAAAATTTCTGACTCCACCAGCACTTCAATTTCACACGAACGTCTCTCGACAGCTTCAAAATATAATTTTTAAACATCTTCACAAAACGAATCTTTTTAAATTCTAAACATAGACAAGCATCTACATCTACATCTATTCATTTTATATATATATATATATGTATATGTATGTATGTATGTATGTATGTATAAGTATGTATATCAAGGTGCAACCGGAAGTTGAAAAGTTTACCGGAACCGGAAAGTGAAAAATGCATTTCACCAAAAATTCCATTTTAATCTTATGTTTTGCTCTATTATTTGTGACATAACCTTAGTCGAACATAGGTATTTATTTTATTTGTTGTATTTTAGATTTTCGTCGTCGACTGAAGTGAAATCCATCATCAATGGCTTATATTCGGAGTACAAGTGGCTTTCAAAAGAGATTCTTAAAAATTAGCAAAGTTAATAAAACGGCCAAATTATAACACCGGAATTTTTAAATCCGGTAAAAATTTACCGGAACCGGAAGATGAAAAAATGCCGGAACCGAAACCGGAATTCCGGTTGCACGGTGCAACCGGAATTCCGGTTCCGCTAGGGAAATCCGGTATTTTTCGGTATCCGGTTCCGGTAAGAAATCCGGTACTTTTTCACCGGAATTTTCCGGTATTTTCGGTATCGAAAATTATTTCTCATTCAAAAATTTAAGAAAAATTGGCATATTATTCGAACTTATTTACCTAAAATTGTCCTAGCGTGTATTGCCAAAATTTTCAATTTGAGCCACACTCCATAATTTATCATGTTTCCACCTACTGCACTTGTTTAAGGATTTTGGCATTCTAAATGGGGTGTTTACAGCATTAAAAGCGATAAAATAGCGCTTAAAAATGAATTTTTCGGTAACAAATATTTTTTTATTTTCCGGCTACGGTTCCGGTATTTTTTAGCTTTCCGGTTCCGGTATTTTATAACTCCGGTTGCACCCTGATATATACATATCAGGGTTCATCCGTAATTGCTGTTCCCGCCGGCATTTCTGCAAGTATTAACTTACACCCCAGGCGACAGTTATGCTCGAATTCTCAAATATGTGTAGCACCCATCACCAGTTGGTGATATAACTTTCAAACTAGTGAACGGTGTGCTTCGCAGATCCACATTTTATCCACCATACTACTGTGTGCAATTTCAGATGCACACATGTGGCATGCCAATTGTTTCAGCTAGCATCAATTACTAGCCGGCAAGGTGCAACCGGAATGCCGGTTTCGGTTCCGGCATACCGGAATAAAAAATTCCGGTATTAGATTTTGGTCGGTGGAAATTAAGACATTTTACTAAAAAATGACAACTAAAATTAAGTAGATTTCATTCGTATAGTATGCAAACCTTGACATTGACAATCGCCGAAAATAAACCATCGAAAGTATACTTCGCTTCCGTGCATTATGAAAAGGTGAAATACAGTAGATTAACCCTTAGTTGGAGATAAGTATTCACTTCATCTGCTGTAGTTTATATTTTCATACTCCACGGAAGCAAAATCTACCTTCGACGGTTTATTTTCGGCGATTGTCAAGGTTTGCATACTATACTAATAAAATCTATTTAATTTTTATTGTCATGTTTGGTAAAATATCTTAATTTCCACCGACCAAATTTTAATACCGCGAATTTTTAATTCCCGTAAAAAATTACCGGAACCGGAAGGTCAAAACTTGCCGGAACCCGAATTCAGGGTTGCACCCTGCCAACCAGAAATATACGTTCAATCTAAACCTCTTTCTGTAACCATACTGTGTAGGTTATTTCACTATACTGACCCTACATCCACACCCCCTACTCAAAAATTTAAACTTCACTCAAAATTTCAACTCCTATCATCTCGTCCGCCGTTTACATTCACTACATATTCTAAGCCCAATGCTAAATATTTACTTTATGTACGTACATTCGAATTCTCACGTTCTTTCAAAAACTGCATACGTATTAATCGACTCGACTCTGAATACTTTACAATTACATAGCTACATTGCGTAACTCGAGACAAGAACTGGGAGAGGCAACACGTTGCTTCCCCGCACCATTGTTTCATCCCTGAAACCACCCGTTAGTTACTTCAGGTTGAGCAATGGCCGTAGCCAGGATATTAGAAACGAACGAGAAAAAAATTTTCGAAGGTGGTGTCTTGTGTTACAAACTCAAAAATCATCTAGAAACTCATTGTACAAAAAAATCGTACAAGGGCGTGAGCAGTGCCGCGCTGAAGGGCCCATAAATCCCTGAGGGCCGACCCTTGGGGGCCCACATCTTGGCAACCAGATGGTTTTGTCGTGGACCACGAAGAAAGCATTCCCCCCGCTCAATTGGGGTCCCAACCCTTGGGATGACACATCTCGGCAAACTAAAATTTTTTCGTGAACCACGAAGATATAGCGCTGGGAAACATTTTAGTATGGGCCCCCTCGGACCTGTTTGAGGAAGGACGACTATACTAACGCCAGGGACGGACGACTATACTAACGCCGGTTCAGCGCGTAACCCCGAAACGCAACTAGCTACGCCCTTGAGTTGAGTCCTTTCAGCGTGTTTCAACTCTAGCGCCGATATAGTTTGTACTTACACACCGTAGATCTAACTATACAACTTCAAGCAACTTTAGCCAACCGATCAATATTCAACAAAGTCGCTACTCCAGCAAAAACTTTAGCCAACCAATCAATATTGAACAAAGCCGCTCCTCCAACAAAAACTTTAGCCAACCAATCAATATCCAACAAAGTCGCTCCTCCAACAAAAACTTTAGCCAACCAATCAATATTCAACAAAGTCGCTCCTCCAACAAAAACTTCAGCCAACCAATCAATATTCAACAAAGTCGCTCCTCCAACAAAAACGTTAGCCAACCAATCAATATTGAACAAAGTCGCTCCTCCAACAAAAACTTTAGCCAACCAATCAATATTCAACAAAGTCGCTCCTCCACCAAAGTCGCTCTTCCAACAAAGTTGCTCCGCCAACAAAGTCGCCCCCTCGTCGGCGTCTGCTTTGACTGCAGCGTGACATGACAAGCGCAACGCAACAAGTATACGTACATACAACTTGTTTTCATATTTAAATTTTCAATTGCTAATCCCTTATACGACTTTATATACCTACACAATACGAGCGATGGCGTTAAATACAACTATCACGCGTTTTTAAAACATCGCACTCCGAAAGCGACACACTCGACTCAGCCAAATACAACTCGAGACGAAGGGCCCATTTAAAGCTCGAACAAGTTTTTGAGAATAATTTTTTTATCAAACGACAAAGTTCTATACGGCGGCGGCGCTATACGCACGGTGCGTCCGGATATCCGGTTCCGGTTTAATATCCGGCAAAAACTGGTATCCGGTTTCGGTATCCGGTATATACTTACTGGAAAGCGGATTTGCGGTGATGAATATCATAAATACAAGTGAGTGTCTTTAACGTCTTGCTTCGATTACATTTGTAGACAAGTCAAAAAGTTCAAGTTTTGATACGTTTCAGCTACTGTTAACTTATGTAAGCGCGCGAGAGTTAAACGCATTTTTGCATTAAATAATCTCAGTTTACCCCCCCTTCCCCCCGCATCAATTATGAAAACTGTATAATAGACTAAACGCTTGAGCACGCTGAAAATACAGCCCAAAAAATAAATTATTTTAACACATACAATATCCCGGTATCCGGTTCCTGCTTCGGCACTAAATTCAATATCCGTACGCGGTGCCGGTATATTAATATCCGGTCGCATTCTGGCTATACTTGCCGTGCGATGCTGTTTGTCGGCGTAGCCACACTCGTTAGAAACTAAAACTATGAAATGAATCGAAAAATATCACGCATTGAATTCCAAAACCAGCAACCATATTTAAATTTAAAATCATATAAACCGCTATACATATTGAAATACAAAGTCATTAGCAAAAAACAATCAATATATATATGTTAAGCTATTTGAAGTCAAAAATCAATCAATACGTACGTAAAGCTATTTAGAAGTTATCTACACATTACAGATATTCTTGTCCCCGCTACGCCAAAATATATTTTATAGGACCCGAGTCCGTATTCTCAAATGTGTGTAGCACGAATCGCTATTTAGTGATAGGTCTTGTAACGTTGGAACCTGCGCACGGGGTGGTTCGAAATTGTGCACATATTGTTCGCGTTTGATTTGCGCTACTTCAATTGTGCGACATTTTACTGCCAGTATGCGAACGGATATTAATTCGACCACCGGATACCAGGACCGGAGCCGAATACTGGAATTTTTAGCGGAACCGGATATTGTATGTATTAATGAGCAGAATATGAAAGTGACTGAGTGTTTAACTTTACTGAGCAAAAATTTATTGTTAGCTTGCATTTTTCATTCTATTTCAATAAATGAAAACGTAACAGCGCTTTACTTGCTTTGAAAAACAATTGTAGCACGATGTCAAATATGTCCACTTGTCAAAATCAGCTTTATGGCATTCGGTGTCACTACCGTAAATATCCGGTATTCGGTAGGTTTATACCGAATACCGGATATCGGTTTTTATTAACCAGGAACCGGATATCTGGTCGCACCCTGCGTTGCTACAGCACCATCCATAATATATATCAGGGTGCCACCGGAATTCCGGTTCCGGCAAATTTGGACCTTCCGGTCCTGGTAATTTTTTACCGGAATTCAAAATTCCGGTATTAAATTTGGGTCGCTGGAAATTAACCGAAACCGGAAGGAGAAAAAATGTCGGAACCGGAATTCCGGTTTCACCCTGAATTTATAATATATATACATACAAATGTGCACAACGAAGACCCAAGACCTTCCTCTTAAACACTTATTTACTAACCTGAAGCCGTTCCAACACGTTATCTCCACCACTGTCGCCGGAACGTCCGGTTTTCACTGAAGAATTCCATTCGTTTTCACTATGCATTATATCCGATGTTGCAACGTCGTTGTCTTAAACACAGAATTGCTATAAAGCAAATTAAAAAATAAAATTAATATATTTAATTATATATTTATTCATTTATTATTTATTTATAAAATTAATTTTCTAAAATATATTATTATTATTATTAATATATTATTAATAAAGTATATTAATTAATAAATTTATTCAAATTTAAACTTCAGCATTAATTACAGAACATTTTTAAAGCAATTTAGTAGCATTACCGGGCAAGTCTAAAATAACAATACAATAATATATGTATGTAAGGGTTCTGCCGGAATTCCTGTTACGGCCGAAACTCCTACGAACATTCAATTCCTGTTCCTTTTCTTGTATTCAAAGACGCAGGAACCGGAATTTTTGGTCACCTAAATATTGGAAGCATTGTCTTTAAAAAGTTGCTAGGTAGCCGATTTTGCGCAATGCTCAAATGTGAGGGAACGCACAAACATCTTCATGCAGATTTTCTTTTTATAGAACGGTCAAGTTTATTTTATAAGAATTCATTGTAAGCAGCTTTAATATGTACATTAATTCAAAAATGATTGTTTTTGCAATTAGTTGAATTTTGTGATTAAACTGTAAGATTAAAAATCTGATGTGTTTCCGCTAACTTTGGGATGAATGAAATAGCTGTAAATTCGCTTACGCCATTTGTTGGTTAGTTTTCTCAAAAGTCCACTAGTAATTTAGGTGACGAACATTACTTCAAATGCCAATTCCTGTTCCGGTTCCTGTGAACAAATCCAATTCCTGTTCCGGTAAAACATAGATCATGTTGAAACCCTGATGTATGTTTATATATCAAAATTCTAAAACAGACAAAAGTATGCGATTTCTTCAAATCCTTCTAACCGACCTCTGCCAAAAACCAACTCCGCCAATCACAATTGATAAAACTTTCGTTTTTAGCCAAGCCCCCGTATAATAGTTTGTTTTACATAGCTATTGCTGTTATCTAATAACCACTCACTAACATTACCCCTAAAATTCACGTGTTTGAACAAATATATTAACGGTAATTGTGACCCCGTCTCTATTACACGAACCTCACTAATATTAAGGTTAAGGCGTACGCCAAACTATGACCAACAACTCGCTTATAAGCAAACATTTCGATGTCGCCGGTCACTTGTCAACCTGACATCATGACGACTACTGTGTCATTTTTGGGGTTCCATTGCGAGGAAATTTAACATTAAATGGCAATCCGGAATAGTCGACATCGCTGTTTGCATACACTTCATTACACCTATAAATAAACCCTACGTTCAACTCTTTTCGAAACCTAACTTTAAGCCTATGCAGGTATGACCACTCGTCAACCGTCAATTCAGAACCCGAAATGTCGCCAACGCCGAGCACCACATATCGCCCAGTCATCATAACGATCCGATCCAAGATATACAAACCTAGGCCATCTGAGCAAACATACGGTCGGCCAGATGTCCGCTTACGAGTTGTCAGAAGGAATCGACCGGATATTAATTTGACCGGACACCAGAACCGGGACCGGATAGTGAATTTTGTACCGGAACCGGATGTTAACAGGATATAAATTGGTACACTGTTGGAATAATTTGAGTCGTGCAAAAATATGTATTTATGAATGTAACATTAACTTTTGTTTTTTTATTTTTCAATCCATGTCAGAGTCCATTCATAAATTGCTCGGAATGGCAGTCGCTTTATAATATCTAGTATTTTGACGTGCAAAAACAGTTTTATGATATTTACAACCACAACCACAAATATCCAGTATCCGATAGGTTTATATCGAATACCGAAACCGGATACAGATGTCGGATTTTGCCGGATATTAAACCGGAACCGGATATGCGGTCGATCCCTGGTTCTCGGTCGACACATTGTCGTCAAACCTGTTTCCGCATAGGCTAAAAAGATTTGGACTTAAGTTTTACACATAGGTGTGATGTTGCGTACAACAGCAACTACCCCGACTACGCCGGAGTGCAGCTGCGTACAACATCAACTACTCCGACAACTCCAGAGAGCCAATAGCGCTTAAATGGACCTTGGAGTACAACCGCAAAATTCTACCGTGTCTCCCGTGCCCCAAACAAGCCTATACTCGGCCCACAAGACAACCGCATACCGTAAACTTATTAAAATATATATAACGACGTAACTACAAATCGTATCAATAAAGTCTGTCTTTCCAAAAAAATATTACCAGTTACCACCCATATAAATTAGGTAACATCTCCTTCCGCTCTAAATAGACGCAACGCTACTAAATAGACAATATACAACCTCTTAACCTAAACAATATATTTATATATAAATATATATAAAATATATATATATAATATATATATATATATATATATATATATATATATATATATATATATATACATATATTTATCGTACCTATTTGTTAGGCGAGCAACGCTTAGCTAAAAAGCACAAATATACCTGGCTAAACAGCGGTGGTGCCATACAAAGACGTAGCTAACCGTAGTTTGGGGTAAGCTCATCGATACTGTGTGACTGTACGAATTTTCTCATTAGGTAACACAAGAACCGTCATTCAAACTTTACATTGAACGCGACCCCCACAGGTCTACAATCTTAGCAATGCGTCAGGGTAGTAAATCGACCCCGACAATTCTCGCAAAGATTATATATTATTTTTGTAACATGACCATATCTCTACACGTATACACCTACCAAGGTATTAAAAAATCATAAAGGTTTACATACATATATGATGGACTCCGAGGCGGGGATCCAAAAATGTTTGACGGTGGGGGGGGGGCGGAGGCGGGCTGGCAAATGTTATGAAATGCAAAAATGTACGGTAGAAACCTGATCATTTTGTTACCAAAAAATTTTCTCACGGCAAAAATTGTAAGGTAGAAGAGACCTTATCATTTTATCACGAAAAAAATTGTGCGGGAAAAATTGTGAAACAATTGTAAGCTAGAGAATCTTACCATTTTAACACAAATAATTTCTGACAACTATGCCCTTCCCCCCAGCTTCCCTCTCTGGATCCGCTACTGGATGGACTTAAACTATACATAGGTATGTTTAACTATATATACTATTAAAATTATATACACCACAACAGTACATAGGTAAAAATGGTATAAAATCATACACATTTCCGAAGACGAACGCGGAACGAATATACGCCACGAGACGTCAAATTACCCTGTTTTACCGTACTAAACCGAAACATTTTTTTCACAGACCCAACATACCACTGGATACGTGGTTCCAGTTCCGGCAAACCACACCAGCTCCGGTTTCGAAATTCGATATAAACCTTGATCGAATACAGGAAGTGAACGGTGAACATTAGGGCCCATATTCTCTAATGCATATAGCACCTCCTATCACCAGTTAGTAATAGGTTTCCAGAAGTAGACTCAATCGAATACAACAAATGTGCTGAATTTCAAACATCACCATTCGCTGGTTCGAAAGTTACAAGACCAATCACCAAAATGTAATCATCCAAAACAAACAAAAATACCGATGTCAAGCAAGCGAGGCGATCCATGGATCACCACTGCGCCAATAACCGGATATTGGGACATCCGGTGGTAGCCGGATATTAAATACATATTTCAACCAAAAAATGAATCTTGATCACGTTAACTTAATACTGCTTGATATAATTTATTATTTTGTTTCAACATGAGTTTCGGTCGGTGTTACTTTAAGGGGCGTCAAAAGTGTAGCGAATCTTCGTTAATTCGATACGTTTAAAGTAAAATAAATTGATTAAACAATTATTATAAAATATTTATTATAAAATATTTATTATAAAATATTTATTATATAATTCTTTTAATGAACCAAAAATAGCTTAAATTGAAAATTCCCAAATTTTATAAATTCCTAAATGCCTTGTGATCGGTTACACTGTCGCAGACAATCAGCTAAGCTTCAATTGTAAATTATTAACTAGTCGTAGTGGTACTACATTTATTGTGCGAAGCTCGGACTCACTCACTGACAGTAAGCTCAAATACAATAATGGGAATGGTTACTATGCTAATTAGTAAGTATTGCACTAATTTGAAAATACAGAAAGCATTGACCGGCAAATATTAAAGTGTTTCTTATCCAAAAAGCCTACGAAACATAGCGTTATACACCGACAATATATATAAGTCACAGTACGTACCAGGCGCAACCGGAACTCCGATTCCGATCACAATTACGATTCAAAGCCAGTTCCGATTCTGATTCCGATTGCACAATCAATCCGAATCGGAATATTGAAATTTTAATTTTAATCCTACTTGTTGCGATATGTTGCATAAAAATTTTGCATCGTTTATCTATCAAATTGTTTTCAATATGTTAGCATATAAATAACTGATTATAGTTTAACTTTACAGGACGAAAAATCATCGCCAATTTGTTCATGCGACATTTTTGAAAATTGTTACCAGCCCACAGACACTCTAAATCAGCATTATATTTGTCAATACAAATTATCCGTACACTCACAAAATTTCTAGTTTAGATTCTGATTCCGATATAATCTTGTTCCACTTTGCAACGTACACATGTCAGGGTGCAACCGGAATTATAAAATACCGAAACCGGAACCGGAAAGTTAAAAATATACCGGAACCGGAAAATAAATAATACTTGTTACCAAAAAATTTATTTTAATGCTGTAAGCATACCAGTTACGAGTGCCAAAATCCTGAAACAAATGCAGTACGTGAAAACACATGATAAATTATGGAGTATGACACAAATTGAAATTTTTGGCAATACACGCTCAGACAATATAAGATACCAATTTTTCATACATTTTCAATTGAGAAAAATTTTCAATACCAAAAATACCGGAAAATTCCGGTGAAAAATACCGGATTTACTACCAGAACCGGATAGTGAAACACAAGTTGAAATTTTTGGCAATACACCCTCAGACAATATAAGATGCCAATTTTTCATACATTTTCAATTGAGAAAAATTTTCAATACCAAAAATACCGAAAAATTCCAATGAAAAAATACCGAATTTATTACCGGAACCGGATAGTGAAAAATACCGGATTTCCCTACCGGAACCGGAATTCCGGTTGCACCCTGATATATACATGTCTGTCTACACAGATATATACATACTAAACCTCTATAGTTTAAACCTAAACATCCAGTTTCGTGCCGACCCATCTTTAACTACTAATCCAACGGTTCCCTTTGTAAATAAATATTATTTAAACAAAGCTTAAATCCCAACTAATTTTAGAACCTATTTTCCGCCAAATCCTCTATTATCATCAATTTTTATATTTAAACAAACAGTTAAAACAAAATAAAGTACATATACTAGAAACAGTTTAATATACCATAGAAATATACATGTAGATACAATATATAAATAAATTTAAAAAACCCAAAATTTCAATTGGAAACAGCTGTCGAAAAATTAAAAAAAATATCTTTCAAAATTCTCAGCCCAAAACACACACCGCGACCACGAATTGTTACTAAGGGTCGGACTGACAATTAGAGAAATTCATATGCAGACGGGATTAAACACTTTCCTACCCCAGAATTTTGTACACGACCGATATTCTGGTCCGCGCCGAAGGGGGCGACGCCCATCCTTACACGGGTGTGTTACCCTCGTTCGCGTCCAAGTAATTGCGGCGATTCGGCCACAACAGTCGGTATAGTCACGTATATACATCAAACAAATCGACACAAATACGTTTATATATGCGTATTAAAAATCTCGGCAATAAAAAAATTTATTCAACGAAAAATAAAACGACATTTTTAACTGAAGCAAACGATGGAAAAATGGTACGTAATTTGGTGATATAAAATTAAAGCCAACAAAACAGTCCAGTTTTTGAAAATTTACTACCAATCAAACACTCATAAAGCTGAGGTCGCAAAAAATTCAAACTTAAACTATGGTTCCGGTTAAAAATAACTCAAGACAAATATCCGGAACCGGAACCGGAAAGTGAAAAATGCATTTCACCAAAAATTTAATTTAATCTTGTTTTTTGCTCTATTATTTGTGAAGTAACCTCAGTCGAACATAGGTATTTATTTTATTTGTTGTATTTTAGATTTTCGTCGTGGACTGAAGTGAAATCCACCATCATTGGCTTATATTCAGAGTACAAGTGGCTTTCAAAGGAGATTCTTAAAAATTAGCAAAGTTAAGAAAACGGCCAAATTATAACACCGGAATTTTTAAATCCGGTAAAAATTTACAGGAACCGGAAGGCGACAAAACGCCGGAACAGGAATTCCGGTTTCACCCTGGCAGCAATTATCAACTTTATTACCGACGAAAACCCTGCGCACGCTAAAAATACAGCGAAAAATAATAAATTATTTTAACGTATTAACAATATCCGGTGTTCGGTTCCGCTAAAAAATTAAATATCCGTATCCAGTTGGGGTATCCGGTAAATTATAATATCCGGTCGCATCCTGCACCCTACCACACACTACTACAAACAAACTGCATACCTCTGGTTCAATTACCACTTAATCACCATATCATATCATATCATATCATATATATACAGCAATAAACTTAAAAATTCAAAATACACTTAAAATTTTAAAACACAACTATAAAACTTCAATCAAAACATATAAATCCCTGGTCTGTATTAGTCCTACCGAACAAACAGAAGCCACTTATCGCTCACCCTACCCCCACAAAAATATGCCCAGTCCTACTCCAAAACGAACGTATAACGGGGGGGGGGGTGGTTGGGTCTCGCACTATAAAACATCAACTCAAATCGGTACATAAAAAACTAGCAAAAATGATAAATAAATAGACAAGAAGAGGTACTTAGCTAGCGATCTAATAGACTGTTGTCATGTTATATACGTGGAAGGCGTTTAAATCGTCTAGTGTAGCACTATGCGTAACTATCATACTGTTGTATTATTTAAACCTTTATCACCTCTTCAAACTCAATAAATTCAAATTTCCCATAATTTTTTACAATTTTTTTTACACAGTTTTCCCTATACACAAAACCATTTCGCAATTGACGTAAAGTCTGTTTTGCATTGGTGTGCGCTTGCATCAGTCATCAAAAATACGGAGTGTCGTCACATATATGTCGGTTCCACCGGAATTCCTGCAAAAATTCAATCCACGTTCCTGTATTACCAGATGCAGGAACCGAAACTTTTATTGTCTTACGGTCAAATTATTCATAATCATTTAAAGATATAGTAAACGTTGTGTTTGTATATACAACTGTTGTCTATAAATAAGTCTTTTAGCCATTAGTTAAATTTTGCTAATAAACATTTAGATTAAATACGTGTTAATATGTTAATATGGTTTCCCAAACCTTGATGATACAATAGCTGAAAATTTGCCTAAACCATTTTTGGCATGTTTTCCAAAAAGTCCAACACTATATAATTCAATGATGAAAATTATTTCAAATTCCGGTCGCTGTTTCTTTTCCGGTTCCTGCAAAATTATTCAATCCCTGTTTCTGACACGGTTCCGGTAAAACTTTAGTTTTTGTTGGAACCCTCAATAAACTCTTTTGCTGCGACTGCATTTCCGGGTAAGTTAAGAAGCCGCAGTCTTGTTGCAGTTTTGGACCTGAAGTAAAAACAAAATGAAAAACTCAAACAAAAATATCAGGGTATATAAATTTTGCCCAAACCGGAACACGAATTGAATTTTTTGCCAAATCAGGAACAGCAACTGGAATTTAAAATAATTTTCAATACCGAATTACTGTTTTACTTTTTAGTAAACTACGTAGTCAAAAACGTGCTCTAAGCAAATTTTTCGTAATTTCTTGTTTGTTTTTATCAATCTTACCCAATCATTTATCAAGTGGTACGTATATATATTTTAATTTAACAACTTATTAATTAAACTGACCGAGATGAAAGGCATCATTTTAGAATTTGTACTATAATAAATTCAGCAACTGCAAAATTTTAAATGTTTAAAACCATTTCGCACAACACCGTCAAAATTCCGATTCCTGCGTTTTTTCGGTTCCACCTTGCGTACTATAATAAAATAAAATTTGTCTACGTTGGCAAACTATCAAAAACTACTGTCCGACTCCGTTTAGCGCATGCCAAACCACTTTCAAGACTAAATACAAAACTGCCAGTGCACTAATGTTCCTTCGGGGACTGACTGATGTCAACCGTAGCAATATAACGTTGACAAAAAATATCTTTCACACAGCGCTTTGACACCATTTTCAATTCATGCTCAAAATATATATGTTAGCTGGATTCATGCACGTGGACACCAGGGTGCGATCGGATCGCAAAAAACCGAATACCGGAACCGGATCCGGATAGTGACTTTTTACCGGAACCGGATGTTAACCGGATAGTGTGTGTTTTTGAAATAAAACAATTTTTAGCACGGTAATGCGTCAGTAAATGTTAATTTATCTTTAGTAAACGGAATATTAAGTTTATACGTATAAGGAGCGTGTCCTAATGCTTGAAAATAATTGTGTGAAGCTGCAAATAATTGGTTGGTTTCGATAATAAAATCCAAATCGCTGCCTTAACCATATGCAAAAAATACTGCTTTAAACAAATGCTGTATACTTACATGTAATGGGACTGACCATAACATCTCACAACATAATTTGCAATAATTTGAGGTTTACGAAATCATCACCGAAATCAGGTATCCGGTAGGTTTACACCGGTTACCGGTCCCGGATGCGGGTTTTTGCCGGATAGTAAACAGTAGCTGGATAGCCGGCCGCTCCCTGGTGGATACATGGGTGTTCGTCCTCACACATGACTAGTGAGGGTAGACGGGGATGGGCTGACTTCCTCCGCTCAACAAATCACTCCTGTTCAACTCCCTCCGCTTGAAACATCCTCGTGGTTTTGAAATTAAGAGTACAGAGTACACTGAAAAAAGCTGAAAGTTAAAAAACGTCTGCTTGCGCTACCACACTGGCTTCTCCACAGTGGGGGGGCCCCAGCACTTTTCGAAATTTTTATTTCCCCCCCGGCTAAAATTTTGCCGCCCCCGGGAAAGGCCCCCCGGCGAATTTTCGGCCGCCCCCCGGCGAATTTTCGGCCGCCTTCCAGCAAATTTTTTACTGGGGCCCCCCATGACTTTTCTAGGTAAAAAATTTTCAATGTTAAAACGTAAAGACCTGGACTTCTTTTGAGGCGGACATTCGGCAAAATATGATTTTATACGTATTACGCTGAGTACTCATAATTTTTAATAGCGTTACAAATACCCGTAGTAACTAATACAATTCAATAATGAACTGAAAAAGCACAATTATATAAAGACCGTTTCAGGGCATACAGCATTCGAAAGTACCTTGTAGCAGCAAGTTCAACCCGCCTGAGCCTTAGATAAATTGAAGCTGTGACTACAAAATATATATTAATCACAGTTTCAATTATAGATTATCTATATTTTATATAATTGTGCTTTTTCAACTTCTGGTTAAGTTGTCAGTATATACGTAATATTAGTTAAAATTATTGTTATTAGCGTTTGCGAGAAATTTTTGTCATGTTGAGCGATGAGTAATCTTACGTTGAGTTGGAAACACGGTTTAAAATGAAAGAAATGGTCCATAAAGTCGGTTTGCAAAATTTTAAGCCTGCCCCCTCAGGACCCCCCAGATCATCTGGGGCCCCCCAGGAAAACTGCCCCCCAGCAAAATCAGCTGCCCCCAGGAAACGCCCTCCGGCGGAAATTTTTAAGCTGTGGAGAAACCAGCCACAGTAGCTTTCGAAATATCAAATTTAAACAAAAAATTACTAAAATCCAAACATACCAAAAAAACTGCTACAAATGACCAAAATCAGCTAAAATTGAACAAATACAAATTACAAAAATATATCAAACTTTTAGTTTTACCCCTTGGTTTTAAGATTCGCTATTATATATCCGTTTGGGGGTTAGCTGCAGCAGCTGTGCGTCCCCTGTTTGTGTTTGACACCCCCAGAAACAAATCGTTTCCTCGTCGCTGGTTGCGGTTTAGATTGACGACAGTTTGATCCCAACTTATATAAAACTTTTTATCCGGAATAATGTTCAGCCTTGTTCTGTATTATCTTACAAAATCCAATTAATTAGCCAAAAAATCGATATAAGCCTTCATCAAATCGGATCGATTTATAACCACAGCAGGGAAGTAGAAAACTCTAGCAGAAATGTTTCTTTCTGAAAAATACTTATGTTACAACTCACACAGGATTTTCTACCGGAACCGGATATACCAGTCGTAGTGGGACTACATTTATTGAGCGAAGCTCGAACACACGTAAGCAATTAAGGTAATATGCAAATTAGTTATTAGCTAACTATTCAATTATCGGTTTTGGAGGTTTGTAAACAATTTGTTCAGATTCCTCGCACCAAAAAACCTTCAGTGAACCCTAAAAATTATTGAAATAATTTAAAAAGTCCTAGTTTTGTCTTGTCAATTAAGCTAATATGCAAATTAGTTATTAGCTAACTATTCAATTATCGGTTTTGGATGTTTGTAAACTATTTATTCAAATTCCATGCACCTAAAAACCCTTTAGTGCTGAAATTATATTGCTTTTAACCTTAATAATTAGTGAAATATTGTAAAAAGTCCTAATTTAGGCTTATAACTTATGCTAATATGCAAATTATCTATTAGCTAACTGCTCAATCTTCGGTTTTGGAGGTTTGTAAACAGTCTACGCAGATTTCTCGCACCTCAAAACCCTTTAATGCTAAAATTAGATTGCTTCTAACTGTCATAATTAGTGAAATATTGTGGAAAGTACTAATTTAGGCTTAATTAATTATGCAAATTAGCCTGCAGCTAATAAACGGCTCAAAATTTTAAAACCCCAATGCGAGGTTAACACCCCAGGATAATTGGCTTTCAAACAAAACAAAATTTATCAAAATCGGTTCAGCCGTTCCTGAGATTCTTTTCGGACGGACAGACGGACATCCACCTTTCGACCCCCAAGCACAAAACATAAAACGCTTCGCGAAACCTCGAGCTTCGCTCGGAGTTTCGCTTCGCTCAATAATAGGTATAAAGCTAATTTTTAACACATTTTTATACTTAAAACAATACCCAACATATGTCTTTTTCGGCATCTGCTATTAAACACGTTAACTTATAACGTTTTACTTCTTAAATTAAACTAACGCCGTAAGAAGCAATTTTAAAGAAATCCTGTCAAATTTTTAGATTCCGATCACGGTATGCTTTAACTCATTAGAACCAGGGTGCGACCGGAATTCCGGTTCCGGTTCCGGCATTTTTTCACCTTCCGGTTCCGGTTCCGGTAAATTTTTACCGGATTTAAAAATTCCGGTGTTATAATTTGGCCGTTTTCTTAACTTTGCTAATTTTTAAGAATCTGTTTTGAAAGCCACTTGTACTCCGAATATAAGCCATTGATGGTGGATTTCACTTCAGTCGATGATGAAAATCTAAAATACAACAAATAAAATAAATATCTATGTTCGACTAAGGTTATTTCACAAATAATAGAGCAAAAAATAAGATTAAAATGAAATTTTTGGTGAAATGCATTTTTCACTTTCCGGTTCCGGAAATGAAATTTTTGGTGAAATGCATTTTTCACTTTCCGGTTCCGGATCCGGTAAAATTTTCAAATTCCGGTTCCGGTAAATTGTAATTCCGGTTGCACCCTGACTTTAACTTTTAAACCACAAAATTATCTACACTGACAATACCGGAAAACTGTGGTGACAAAAACGCCGGAACCGTGTGGTGAAAAATATCGCATGTAACACCGGAACGAAATATACGATATGTACATATTGGTTATACCCTGCTGAACACTTAACATCAATGCAACTCGAAAAATTGAAAGCCAGTCCAGTCCGGACCCATCCTCAAATGTGTTTTTTGTATGAGGTTGGGAGCAAACCTACCACTGATCCAAAAAAGAAACAATTATATACAGCATTACTCAAGCAAACGTACGAAACTGATAAATGCCGTACTCAAAACATAACGAAAAAATATAATCCACCACCTTGTACGTTACACGTTGTATACGTATATATGCATATATAATATATAAGAATATATACAAGTATAAACACGTTCAGTTGAGCAATTTAAAGCTTCCGCGCACGGAAACTCGAAAATAACCACGATAATTCATATACTCATTCTAAAAGTAAACATTATCTATTCCTTATTACTTGTAACGGTTCACTGTTACAAACAGTAGTCCCAACCCCGATGCCGGACATTGAATTATTAGGAAACGGGAAAAGAATTTCGTAAACATTGAATCGTTTTAACGCTGTCTGAATATTTTTCGAGGGGGCGCGACGGCGTTCGCACTTCGTACAGGAGGGGCACTCGTCCAATTACTGGGGCCCTGAACGGTACTTCACAATCGACACGTCGATGATCTCAAATCATACAGTAAAGTAAGTTTACACAAGAGATGTCCCGGGGACAGAGGGTGCCGGGGCCATACGGTACCATGGACTGTACCAGACGGTACTAGAAAAACAATATCCCGTGGTACAATTTAGCCAGAATCCGAACGCAGCATGCAGCATAGTAAGTTTATTACATTACCATAGGCATAATGTCGCGTGATGCGATATGATTAAAAAATACCGTACTTCCAGATACATACTTACGCAAAAGGTACATAAAATTTGAAGTTTAGTGTACGTATATTGCTGGCCACGGCCCCGATATCGAGTAAAACCTTGGCTCCGGGACATCCAACGCAGAAATAACAATCCAATCAAAACTTCATAAAGTGACCGGTGCTCTCCTCTGACCACTCGAGCAATTTCTTCAAAAATTACCTTATATACACACCTAACACTTTTTTGAGTACACACATTAAGTGTGTACATTAACACACATTCTAAAGTTTTTTCATTCATTCATCTAAAACTTCCACACTTCATAGATATGTATTCTTCGTAACTTCGTGGTTAAAATTATTCTCATACGCAAAACAACTTAGAAAACGTACATAGGACTACTTTACGTGCATACGTAATATATAAATCCATGCAAACCTGTGTGCAACCGCAATTTCGGTTCCGGCAGCAAAACCAAGAATTTTTTGCTATCCTATTCCAGTATCATTTGAAAAAATGCCGAGCGACCGTTCTCAAAATCGAGATGGCTGGCGACTCGTAGCACCCAAGGCGTTACAACAACAACAACAACAACAACAACTGTCCATCGCCTCAGGTGAAAATAATTGTTGTACGCAACTTTCTTCGTGCTACATTGCCCCAAATTCAAACCCGACTTACTTTATAAAATAAACTTTTATTTATGTTCATTACACACGTAAAACAACAAACACATACCAGCCAATAATTCCTCTTCGTTATCGGCAGCTGAATTTGGTTCACATATGTTGAACGTCTTATCATTTTCACCACTTGCTAAGTCACAGTCAGGTAGTAATGATGACTTCTGAAAACGTAATCATATACGTATTAGGGTGGCGCTATATATACTTCTTAACCTCATAATCGTATTAAATCCGAAGTCAACAGCATTTAAGCAAATTATCGTTCCGGTTTTGGGCAGGAGAAATGAAAACCAAAAGAGTGTAACCCCGGAGGCACGCAGGCCAAGATTCGCTCAAGTAAGTGTCGTTTCACCACGACTGGCACGTACAACACATATATCGTACCATACGCCAGCATTCGGTTTACTTTAAATCAGCCGCAAGGCAATCCAAGACTTACTTCAAGTTGTCGAAGTTTCTTTTCGTACAAACGACGTGTGGTCGAAGTTACTGGACCAGGTGTATATCCGTGATCTATTAATGCACGCCGTAATTCAGAATTAGATAAGTGGCTAACTAGTAACTGCGTAGTAATCATTAATACGTATGTTTCTAAGCGGTCAACAACATGCATATACGTAACTACTCAAAAACCGAGACCGAGGCCTGCCATATAAGGAGACTTGCCGATTCCGAGACTCAAATTCCTAATTTGCACATCCCTAAACATCGACATAGCAAAATGTTGAGGCCTGTGCTAGGGATGGGCGGTCTGGGTTAAAAACTGAGATCGAGACCGGCCATGAAAATTCACGGTCTCCGTCAATTTTTGGTCATCACCAAAAAAATTGAAATTTTTAAAATTAATTTCAAATCGGTTTTCTGCTCATAATTAAGCGTAAATGAAAAATCACAGACTCACAGCGAAAATGTTTTCATCAGGCATTACTTATATACTTCAACAATACAGCGACATATTTGCTGAATACTACACTTCAGGTTTCGGTTTCAAACCACCGAGACTCAAAACCGAAACCGAATATTGATTAATGGCGTCTTTTGGCTGGTAACAATTTTCAAGAACGTCGCATGAACAAATTGGAGATGATTTCAAGTTCTGTAAAGCTAAAACAAATCAATTATTGGCCTTCTGTAGGTAATTTCAATAGTTTCCATACCCGTTGAAACCGCGGAACTATGCAGCGCAGTTTTGACCTTGAACGTCCATTTGGAAGCACATCTAAAAACTTTGGTAACTGTGCAGCAACGCGTTTTTCTTGGAGTCGACAGGTATGCAGCACGAAGATTTGTTATTGCTGACATACCGTGTATACATCCATCGCACATGGTCTTCTGCCATTGCATCAACTGGGTTTGGACGTCCTATAGAAGCAATTTTGGCTGACTCGTTTTAAAACCAAACACGGGACAGAATCACGCCGCCTGGGTAAAAACGCCCGCTCGAATAACCATTTTTGGAGTGTGCAGCAACCGGATGTTGTGGAAATCGATTGCCGTAGCCAAAAATTTTGTGTTCTAAACAAGGTTGTCGACAAGGCCAGTTTCTTCGTAAATGAAAATATGGCTAGGTGGCAGGGTGCAACCGGAATTACAATTTACCGGAACCGGAATTTGAAAATTTTACCGAAACCGGAACCGGAAACGGAACCGGAAGGTGAAAAATGCATTTCACCAAAAATTTCATTTTAATCTTATTTTTTGCTCTATTATTTGTGAAATAACCTTAGTCGAACATAGGTATTTACTTTATTTGTTGTATTTTAGATTTTCTTCAAAAAAAAGAAAAAAGAGAGAGACCAAATTAACGACCGAAAACCAAAAACGAACAAGTGAAAAAAATGCCGGAACCGGAATTCCGGTTGCACCCTGCTAGGTGGTAAATTTTTACCGGAAACTGTTCTCTTACAGTTATAACCGTTTATGATTGTTATCGTTTAAGACTTCGCATTTGTAATACGTAATGTAATGAAGTTCTCCTAACGGTTCTTTTTAAGCATTATACATTATAACATAAAACTCCCATTGGTATGTATCGGCAAAACTTGCATATAAACGTTTTTGACAGCTGTCGCCAGCTACAATTTTTAGATTAAATAAACATTTCCGGTTTATAAGTAATTTTAGTGTTGCTGCTACTGCGCCAGCGCAATTACGTATTGAACATTTTGCGTCTATTTCACACAAACTCGCATGAATCTCTGTAGTCAACTGCATGTGCCTAATATGTGTGTGAAATATACTGGCTGGCGGGCAGTGCTGTTGTTGTTGTTGCAGCCAAGTGACAGTTAGTCGTCGCGATCGTCGGTTACGGCCAAGCCCAGATACGTTGCGGCCTCTTGACTGTCGTGTGCGGCAAGTGGCCGCAGTAGGGGCAGACGCCTTGCACTGTACTGTCGATGCGTGGTCTGAACGATACCTTTCAAAACTCTGTTGTAACTCGATTTGGTCGTATTATGTTGTTACGCTTTGCTTAACTTGCACTTCTGCTAATGGACATCGATAATTTAGAAACCCACAAATTTATAATTCTAACTAGCTAGGTCTATTTACAGAAGATTACATGGAAAATGAAAGCTTATTTGGGTATTATACATCAATTTATTCGGTGTCTTAAAATACTGTGTTTTTCTGAAATAGGAGTCTGACTTGTTTCTTTGACCATTCAATGACACTTGTTTAAGTTACAATTAATGAGTTACACGTTGTTGGCGTAAATGAATACGCTAGTAAAATAAATTTGGTGTCAGACTCAAGGCTTCGTTGTATTGACTTCATCAATAACCGTCTGCTTTAGCTGCGAGTAAGCGAACAGTTACCGAAGTAGCGTTCACCGTTAAATTTTGTCCTAATACCTGAAGGTCGGAGGGGACCACGGCTCCGTCATAAATTTAAGAATGTACCCTAACAAAACCAAAACTTAACATGTTGTTTCGTAGAGTTCCAACGGAATTCCAATTCCGGCTAAAATTCCGAAAAAAATTTGGGTTCCGATTCCGATGCTGACTCGTTCCTATTCCGATGCCGGAATTTCGATTTTTCGGTTGTGAGTTTCAATCTGATCGAACTTAAATTTTGCCTATTTTTCGTTTGTTTGCAAATTGCTTGTTTTTGTTTTAGTATTAGTATTATAAATTGCAGAGTAAATTATTTCGCTGTTTGTCAAAATGTGACTACAATTGAAAACGTTGAGATCTGCTTATACACGAATACGAGTTCTCAAATATAGCTCGATATTTGGATCAACGGTATCCTTTTACTGTAGTGACAATGTCGGTCCATTGAATTGGTTAATTTTCAAAAACCGAGTTCCTGTTATTTATGATTTCTTTAAATGCTCAAAATGCTTAAACTGCATAAAACTTAAGGCCAAGTAGTTCCTGTGCGTTGCGAATTGACAGGCTGCTCGTAGTATTGGCAGGCCTCCATAATATCATAATTTTCCAGGTATGTGGATCGCTTATTCAGTCGGCTTATAAGCAATTTCGACTGAAAATGTGAACAATACAGACAAACATACTGCAACAAAATGTCAAAAGTCTCACACTTTACAATGTATGGTTGTCGGTTAGTCTGTACATTTGTTATACTTAAATTATATCAGTAGTTGTAAATACACAAATTGTTTTAGTAAATCACTTAAACAGAGAACCGCAATTTCACGAAATGTTTCCGAAATTTGAGAGTGGAGTCATTGGTCGAAAAGTTTAGCTACGTGACGTAGCTAGAGCGTTTATTACAACTTATTCCATTCATTTTTTCAAGAATATACGCTGAAGACAAATTCAACAACAATATTTTTATTTTTCATTCCGTAAGTTGAGATTTGTAAACTTACATGCAGATTTCTTGGTCATGTTGTAAACCATGAAGCAGATCTGGCGCTTGCAGATTGTAATATTGAAGAATATGTCCGCTGTTTGCTAATTTTGTGGCGTTTTACCTTCTTAGTGTTTTCATTGCAAACTGATACGCTGGAGTTAGAGCCATTCGTAAATGGCATCGTGTTAAAAGTGAATTATTTGTTTAAGTTCCTGATAATGGCTTGCTGACTTGAAAATGCTGTCTAACATTCAGTCTATTCATCTGTGTATCGGCATCTTGCATGTCAGAAGACAACGGGATGGAAAAGAAAATTGTTGCACGTCGTCAGCGGGGGTGCACTCAAAGACAACTTTCTTCCGGTGATATAAAGGGTATTAATACTTCATTACTGACTTTAATAAGTTTTGAAAATACATTTATTTAGCTATTTAGTTTACATTGAATGGCCTGTTTCATATGCATTAACATCAACGACTTTTTATAGTATCTTGTGTTTAAAAGCTTTAGTTTCAGATTCGCGTAATAATAAAACACTTCACAGCTACGAAAATGGGAACCGCCGCGGTGCAGCTTACAAACCAACAGCATACTCGGAGCCAAAACGATATGCAAATGACAATCAAAAGAGTCGATCATATGTTGATAAACGTCCTCAAGAAAAGGTTATATATACATATTTAGTAAATATCGTGCATTGGTGTTAAATTACACATGTATAAAGTACGGACGTATACTTAACTTTTACTGGCGACACAAGTCACTTCTGGGCCGATCTAAACAAGCTGGTTCTTGAAACGTTATATGTAAAGATATACATATCAGGGTGCAACCGGAATTCCGGTTCCGGTTCCGGCATTTTTTCACCTTCCGGTTCCGGTTCCGGTAAATTTTTACCGGATTTAAAAATTCCGGTGTAATAATTTGGCCGTTTTCTTAACTTTGCTAATTTTTAAGAATCTCTTTTGAAAGCCACTTGTACTCCAAATATAAGCCAATGATGGTGGATTTCACTTCAGTCCACGACGAAAATCTAAAATACAACAAATAAAATAAATACCTATGTTCGACTAAGGTTATTTCACAAATAATAGAGCAAAAAAATAAGAATAAAATGAAATTTTTGGTGAAATGCATTTTTCACTTTCCGGTTCCGTTTCCGGTTCCGGTAAAATTTTCAAATTTCGGTTCCGGTTCCGGTAAATTGTAATTCCGGTTGCACCCTGATACATATATATACGTAGTATTTTTCAATATTTTTGTCATATTCGCTTGTATGTATCAAAACGAATGACAAATCTTGAAGAAATACGTATAAAAATATCAATAGTATCCAATTGTTTAAGACCCCGGAAGTGGGATCAGTTCAGCGTCAAGGTTCGCGAAAGTCGAACAATAATACGCTGAACTCGAGCAGCCAACGTTATGCCACTTCTCATGGAGCGGCGCATTATGGTGCTCGACAGGTACGTTTAAAAAGCATCTTTCGTAACCTGTCCGTACTCCGCCTCCAGGCTGTAATCCGATGTTAATTTACCGTAACCGGAGCTGATGTAAAGATTTTAAATTTTTTACCAGAACCAGATATAGCGTGTAACTATGAGCACTGCTGAAAGTAATTGAGTGGCGCAAAAATTACCAGGGTGAAACCGAAAATTAGCTATTAGCAGGGTGCAACCGGGATTCCGGTTCCGACATTTTTTCAAGTTCCGGTTCCGATAAATTGTAATTCCGGTGGCATCTTGGCTATTAGCTAACTATTCACATATCGGCTTTGGAGGCTTGTAAACAATATATTCAGATTACTCTCACCCGATAAAACGCTTTGCGAATCTCCGAGCTTCACTCGGAGTTCCTCTTCGCTCACAAATACAACAGATTAAGTAAATACCTATATTCAATTAAGGTTAATTCACCAATAACGTAACAAGAAAGAAAATTAAAGTGAATTTTCCGGTGGCATGAATTTTATCCATTCAGTTCCGGTAATTTCAGATCCCGGTTCCGGTAAATTGTAATTCCTGTTTCACCCTGATGTTTAGGGTTCAAACAGGAAGTAAATTTTGCCGGAACAGGAACCGCAATTTGAAATGATTTTCAACACCGAAGTTCTGTTTTGTTTACTAGTAAACCCATTATAAACATGCCTTAAACGCGGAAACTTGAAACCTCACAATAGGTACTGACTCTCTAATAGCGCGAGAGCTGTTCATTTCAGTCAGTTTTAAACACCAATTCAAGACGTTACTGTTAAATGAACATATTCATTGTTGTACACCAGCAAGTGAAATTCATAGCATCTCAACTCACTGCAAAGTTCAAATAATTTTTTTAAAAATCAATGTTTTGAAAAAATTCACTAAAGCCTGCACGAAATACTTGCAGCAGCAAGTATTTTCAAAGGAATATTCGTATTGACCAATCAAACTGGAGGTGCAGGAAATTCAAGCGACTTGCAACTGCGTCCACAGGTGCGATTTAAATAACATGAATCTGGTGAATAATTTGCAGTTTCAAGAACTTCAAAACTGCTTTTTTGACAAACTTGCACGTACACATTGCATGTGCAAGTTTTGCTGCAAAGACTTGTACGTGTGATAGGATTTTCACATCACGGGATACAATAAAAAACTTTAATGTAAGATAGCTTGTTTTGTTAGTAATGTCGGGTTCGTTACTGAAACATTTTTCTAAGCTTCCGGTGCGTGAGTTTGATTATTCAGCTCCATTGTTTTTGCCAGAAATGAAAGAAAATTAGTACGTAAGAAGTGTTATGATAGCCACAGCGATAAGCATGCAGCGTAAATTTTAAACACTTTTTTCTGATTCCGATTAAACTTCAAATCGAAAACGGATTCGGAACTTGTTTCGTGTTTAACTTCTGTCCAGTTTCGTCTTGAATTTGTATGTATTATTTTATTGCAGCGTTATAAACAGTACGAGCAGTTTTACAATAAAGAACAGTACGTGCACGCTATAAGCCAATTTGTCGTTTTGGAAAACGCAGATGTTAAAGCGAACATAGCAAATAGTGATTTGTCTATCGAATGGGACTTAATTCAAGAAGTTGTAAGTTTATGTTGTCACTATGGCGTGACTGTTATTCTCAAACAACATTGGTTAGCAGTTTCAAAATCTTCTGGATTTTGAAAAATGCTAAGCTTGTTTTTATTGTACTGCTGATGGCGTGGAGCTAAACTTGTCTTGTAGCGCCGGACGTCACTGCAAGTCAAAAAAATTGTAAATAATAAATTGTTATTAATCGATTTCGCGTTGTTGTATTAGAAATTAAATGGTGCTTTTTAGCGATTACTGGACGAAGATATACCTACATGCCCGATATGCTTGAACCCTCCGGTCGCGGCGAAAATCACACGATGCGGACACGTCTACTGTTGGCCATGTATTTTGCACTATTTGGCCTTGTCGGATAAATCGTGGCGAAAATGTCCTATTTGTTTTGATTCGATTTATCGAAAGCAGCTGCGAAGGTACTTACCTTTGAGTGAACCACTGGCTGTCCCAGGATTTTGTTCGAGAGGAGGGGGTGTTTTTGTAACTCGGATATAAAATGTTCCGTTTTCGCGTCTAAAATCAGCGGTATACAATACTTTTCGACAAGGTGATATATAAACTGAACGATAAAATTAGATTGGCGCAACCTCTAAACTAGACAGAAGTGATTTGCACCACATCTAAACTGTTGAAATAGTTAATTTAGGCCAAAAACTGCAAAGAATACGGAAAATCTGCCTTAAATTTTTGCCCCTGATACTTTTCTTGGATGCCATCATAGGCCTCATGCCCTTGTACATAGGATCGGTGTTGCAAAGCTTACAGTTTACGTTTCTTCGTGGGTGTTTCTTCAGTGTTTTTACTGTTGCAACTTGGTCCTATCATCCTGGCGACGATGTGACGTTTGTTTTGATGAAACGTAAGAAAAATTGTTCGGTCGCATTTCCGACAACTCAATGGAAAGAGTACGATTCAATTCTGGATGCATCAGGTATTCAATAACTAATAGTAGTCTGTTTAAGAAGGGCGAGCATGCGTAAGTGGGCAGGAATTAACAAAATTTTGGTTTTAACAAGTCCGTCAGAGATGGACAGTTTTTTACTAGAAATAAATCAGCATTATAGGTAAAAAAATTGACACGAACTCGTAACCATAAAAACAAAGTATGGTTGATATCGAATAAGGTTTGAACTTCTAGCGGAATTGGGCCTCAGAATATAGTTTTGTTATTTTTTGTCCATAACTGTTCTAAAGTATGTGAGATAGTTGCTTCTAAACTGGCGAATTTCAATGCTATTTTTTAATTTTAACCAATACTTTTCAGTTAGCTTTTGCGCAATACGCAAAAGTCAGTGAATGTACAACAATCTACATGCAAATTGTGTTTTCACAGAACAATCACGTTTATGCTCTATAAAAATATTGTACAAGTAATGCTGGAAAGTTGCCCAAAATACGTATGCGGGGCATTCCAGTTTTAATTATATACATTTTTTATTGCTGTCTGTTACAGTAAGTGGTAGGAAGATTTTACAGTTATTGCAATGATAAATTTTGGGATGGTTTTTCTACACTGATGAGTGACTAGTGGCAAGAAGTTTTTACATTTGGGTATCAGATTGGATTAGTGGATCCACCGGCAATCTCAGGTTTTGTTTTCGGAAGGGGTCTGTATGTTTATTTTTTACTTCTAAAAATTAACTGTATGAAAACATATCGATGGTGGTGCGGCGGCGCCTTGTGACAGCCCCAGTGTGTAGCTATGTATTTCTGATTTACAGAACCCAATAATGTATGGACGAAAATAATGTCCATGACCCCAGAGGCAGTTAACGAAAATGTTTGCAGTCGAGAGCAACGTGAACTTGAGAATGAATTACGCGAACAAGCCGAACAACCTGAATGCATTTTCGTTGAAGAGGCATTGAAAGGTAGTTATGAGCTTAAATTTAGGTTAAAATGATGATGATTGATGTTTTGAGATTATGCAAATGTTTTTCACTGGTTTGCATAGGCTCAAGGGTCCTAATAAAACGCTTATAGTGAATCCTAGACATAATGTACTCTTGGCTTATTTCGTTGTGTCATAACTATGTAATGCTTGAAGTTGTACTCTTAAAGACCTAAGCAGTAGTAACGTGTTGTATCTTCCTGCTTCACGCACTACTTAAATTTGATTACGAGAAATTATAGACACAACAAACAGTGGAACAATGTTCAAATTACGTATCATAAGAGCTGTGGTTTTACTAATGAGGGTGCCTAACATTTAGACAATTACTATATATTAATTGCAGATCTTTCCGAACGCATTGAAAGTCTTAATCGAGACAGCGAATCTGCATGTGGAGTATTACGCGCGCAGGCTGTCAATCAAGATATGTCAGACAACGAGGCACCAACGTTTGTGTTTTCTGATAGCAATATTGTTTGTGGGAAGGTAAAGTATCTATCACACGTTACTAACTTAGCGTTTAGTTGCAGCGTTATTTTGTTAAAATCAGACGAATCCGATATAGTTAACGGTATAATCCTGTGGTTGTGATTATTGTTAGGAAATTTTATAGTGTTAGTGCCCTTTATATGCAGTCCCTTGTATCCATGTGAAAACAAAAATAACGGTGCCTAAGGAAAGATATTGAATTTATGTTCAAAATATGGAAAAAAATTGAAATAAATTTCTCAAATTATAGGTTACGTCATATTCAAACTGGAACTGGTTTGACGATGAAGTAGTTCCGGAACACACAAAGGTTTCAGAACGGAAAGTCTTGGAACCGTCTGCGGAAATATGTGACAATCAGCCGGAACAAGCTATTAGTGCAAGCTGCGAAGATGTAACACCGAGCAACGATGTGAGAATATGTGGTCTTGGCGACAATAGCCAACCTTCACAACTACGCTGTTTAGCAGAGCATCGATTAAGTGAAGGGGCATCGGAAACTGCCAATAATAAAACCAGCCAAAACGTCAACAATGCTGAATTTCATTACTTTTATCAGAGTGAGTTTGACGCCTGGTGATAAGAATAATTTGAAAGTGTGTTTAGTAATGCTTTAATTGAGTGCTTGCTTAAATTCAAGTTCTTATATATACTTAAGTCACTGAGTTAAGTTAGCGTTTAAATTGTGGCACTAAATATAATAACGGCGTAATAATTCTGATTTTAACAGCTAAAATATGGATGAACAGTGCATATTTGTGTAAATTTGTTGTCATTTTTGTAGAGTATATGGTGTATACCCTTGGCGATATATCAACCGCTAATATGTATATAATATGTACATAAATATATTCTACTATTGCTAGCGCTGTGTGTATTTATATTGCTTGATAACGGTATTGCGTTGTATAATTTCAGTCGAAGATGGTCAAAAAATATTTCTCGCCCCGATCAATATTCAGTGTTTGGTCGCCGAGTACGGATCGCTCGCAAACGCACCTCCGGTTATTCGTGGTCGTGTTGTAGAACTCGAACGATTGAGCTTTGATGCCGAAACTCGGGCTCGTTTCCGTCCACTGAGCCATTTGCCGTTGACGTCGAATATCGATTTGGCTGAATTGCGGTTTGAACGTGGTGTTGTATCACGAGCCGTTTACGATCAGTTTGTAGGTGTGTTTAGAATTCAATTTTGAGTTGTTTGACCATTACAATTTTTAAAATAACTCTGGCTTCGCGCACTTTCACCATGTTACTGCCATGATTCTATTTATATACCGAGTTTTGGCGACATTTTGCCACGAATGGGAGTTTCAGTTTTGGCGAGTTTCAAGTATCCGCTTGTTTCAGACTTATTTTTTATAGTCGGGTTCACACCAATACAAAAATATTAAAATAGACTATTCAAAAACACCCTGAATATTTTTCTCTTTGCGTTTAAAACATTTTTTAAATTTGGACAACTAAAATTAGAAGCTATAATGCAGAAAACTTGAAGCGATCAAACCAGTGGGTATGGCTCGAAATTCAGTACGTTTTTCGCATTCGGGTTGTCCTATGACTTGTCCGTTCATTTTGAGTTTCGCATTTGCAAGCCTCGCAAACTGCTGATAGCTGCTATGCGCATTTGAGAATATGGTATCAGAGCTGAGTTTTAGTGGATATTTATCAACATCTGGAGACAGTTCTTTTAGATGCATTTCGAAAACGTCGGCACGCACGACAAAAACGTGCACAAAACGAAAAATGGCAAGAAAAACGTGCAGAACACTGGCATCAATCCATATTGATACAACAACGTTCGTCTTGTAAGTTCTTTGCAGGTTGCTGTTCACAACATTTTTGTTAACGGCAGGGATGGACGATTTCAGTTGAAACCGAGGACGAGACCGGCCCTGAAAATTCTTGGTCTCGGGCGTAACCAGGAAAATTCATGGATTCAGAGCGAAATTTTTTTCATCAGGTGTCACTTACTTCAACAATATTAACTTATACTTTGTTTAGCATCATTTGGTGAATCTTCGACTTATGGTCTCGGTTCCAAACCACAGATTCTCTAAAAACCGAGACCTGATAAATACCGAGACTTTTCGAGGCCGAGAATGCCATCCCTAGTTAACGGCGTTTAATATTTCGTAATCGTCGTCGCAAAAGGCGTGCAACTACATATACTGGATGTCTGATCTACGTTATGCGTACGTATAGGCATTAGTAATGGTCGTTGATGCATTCTTGTCAAAAGAAACAAAATCCTGCACACCGCCTATTTTACTTTATCAATCCTGTAATTAGGTGTATAGGAAATTAAACATGTTCCCTTGCAGATGTACCTTGAGTATTACTTTGTCTTTAGGCGGATATGCAAGCGGACTTCCGCAAACGCCTAGTCGCCAAATGAGTAATCCTGAAATTCCAGTTATCACCTATGTACCGTCAGCTCAGCACGAAATCGAAACTGGTGCCGGGCTGTCTACTGTGGAACACGAACAATTGAACAGGAATAGTGAAGGGTTGGTCGACGATCGGCGAGAAAATCAGAATGGCATTACTTCCGTTGCAGTGGATGAAGGGAGCACAATTTCTGCGGTGGCGAATTGCTGGGGAAGTAGCACGAGGGATGTGTCTCAAAGTGCTGGTGCTGGAGGAATGTCATTTGCTCAGGTATGGTGGTATTGTTAACACAATTAGAGAGTTTATTAACCCACCCCATTGACAAAAAAGGTAAAATCACCGAAAAAAATTACAAAATTTGATGTGTGTACTGTAGAACACAACAGTATAAAATTGTGGTACTCATCCGTCGTATTCCAAATGATTGACATAAAAAGATTTCGGATTTGATTTATAATCAGTATTTTTTCCCACTGTTAGCAACCATATACGCAGTACGTATATCCTAATTAGTTATCTTTACGTGTTCTAACTTGGCCCCGGTTGGTAGCGGCCCCGGTAAAATACCTGGCCTGGGGAAACTAATGTGCCCCATTACGAAAACTATAAATGCTGGCGTAGAACAGTGTTTTTATACTTTATTCTTTAACAATAAAACTCATTTGTATTGTGAAAGTGAACGTGACTTATATAAATCAAGGCCAAAACTTAATTAGCAAAAAATATTTCGAGATTATGTGTTTATATATACAGTGTGGGTGAATGTGATTATCGGGGGATGGAAGTGTTCATTTAGTATAATTGCAATTCTTGTGTAGATGCTACGAACAAGCCGTCCAAAAGCAGCGCCGCTGGCTGGAACAGCTACAGCGTCAGTGACAAAGCCAACGAATGGTAATTCGGTTAACGAAGCAAATGTGCCCAGTGGTTCTGATGCACCGAATACCGCAGATGGTAATGGTGAAGCCTTGCCTGCACCGAGTTATAATGTAAGTAGCATCGCTGTTTTATTTTTGGGTGAAATTGTTGGATTTCGCCCACTTTTTTCAAAAAACTCACTAGAATTCGAAAAGCTGCTCCGAATTTTGAAAAAGAAAACATTGAGACTTGCAGTAGTGATCGCGTTCCAAGCTGCGGCTCAGACGCGATTACGAAACCGCGCCCACAGACTCAATTGCGATACTGCACACTTAATTAGTCTTCATTCGTAATTTTGATTGAAGATATAGCTTCGACTATTAATTTTTCAACAAGAATATTATGGGCTTAGCTATTTTTATTGCAAGAAAATATTATGCAGTATTGTTTAAATTTTTGGTGTTGCCAACTCAAAATGTTTCTAGAAATCGCTGGACAAAAATACGAAACAGTCCTAAAGCTTCTTGTGGGCTAACTCTTTGCATGCAACATGTTTAGGAAGGCTAATACGTACTTAGAATGCACGATATAGAGTAAATTATTTGTATTCGTTTGTCTGGTTTCAGTTTTCATTTGGTGATTCGCTCGCAGAAGCAATGGACTCTATGAAAGTAAAGAAATCACCAAACACAGAGGATAATGATATGAGTGGCCGCAAATCGAAAAAGAAAGGAAAACGGATGCGAGGAACTGTACTATTTTCTACTTGAGGCTAAAAGCGTTTTGGATACCGATATTTGGTATGTATATATTTTGTGTGTTTTGTGCGCTGAAAAGGTTATTTTGTGGTAATCTGGGATATTGTTATTGAATTCATAATGTTTCGTTGGTAATGTATAGTTTATTGTGTACGTTTTTGTATATATTTTGTTGTTCAAATAGTAATAATGGTTAATCCAAAATTGAACAGTTTATGTGAAATAGAGTTTCAGTGTAAAAAGTTGCAAATTTGGTGAAAAAAGTTTGAAAATTTGCTGAAATTTGTTTGGAATTGTAAACGCGCGGATTTTGTGAATTAGCGACAGTACATTTATAATACATTCTGGTTGCCTATTGATGCTATAGTGAAGAGTTTTAAGCTGTGACAAGTTTTAAAGCATTTAATTTACGCAGATTGGTTCTTCATAAACACTGTGTTGAATGCTATTACAAGATGGTCTGTCATAACGACTACGAACGATTGTTTGAGGTATTGGGTGTAATGCAGTAGGTTTGGTATAGAACAAGGTGTAACAGAAATCACAAATAAGGTTATGCGCCGGGGTGTGAAACAGTATTAGATAGATGAGCTAAATGCTTTTTAATTATGCTGACATTATATTGTTCAATATAGCAAAAGCTTTGTATATATCTTAATTCGAAATAATTCTTTTAAAAATTTCAATTTTTCGGCGATAACCAAAAATTGACCGAGACGATTTTCGGTTCGTTTGAAGTATTTTCAATGCAACTACATAAATGATGCAGTAAAATGGTAGATTCTATAGTCGATTATTTTAACAATATTCAAAGTTGTGTTTGCAGTATGCAAATTTGACGATTTTGCTGCAGAATTTCAGAAATATTGTTAGTCTGAGATGGAAATAGACCTTATGCTGCGCCTTGTCTGTTTGCTTTTTAAATGAAGTTGATAAATCTTTATGGATCAATACTGTATTATTTAGTTTAGAAATAAATTGTTAATGTTCAACGTTTATTGAGCTGTTAATAGAATTTCGGCGAAAGGTAAACCATTTCCTTGTTGACTGATTTTATACAGGCAGACGAGTTTTTTAACTGTTTAAATTTGTAAACATTAGCGACGCTTAAGTTTAAAATGAGCTTAATGTGCAGAACCAATGAATAGAACAGGACAGTGAAACTGTAAGTATAAGAATCTTCATAAGCGTATTAAGAATGAGCTTTACCTACATTAACATCTAGGCAAAAATTAGTCTAAAGCTAAGCTTTCTCTATTGCAGTTTCACAGAAACGTTCCGCCCTTGATGTTATGTTGCATAGGCCAGGCTACTGGTGGGTCTCTAAATGAGTAAATTTAGATTACATTTTTTTGCTTTGGAACACATTCTTGCAACGCTTAGGCTTCAGACTTAGGAATACGCTTAATCTGCTGTTACGCCCCTTAAAGTAATATTGGCCAACAACAGCATCTTCGAATATAGCGTGATTCTATCTTATGAGGGGTTAACGTTACAAATGAGTCACCCCGGAACACGTTTTGTCCATGTTGATTCGACGTCGACCTAAAATGTTGTGATCTGAATAACTTTTATGTAGACAAGACGTCAATGTCACATGACATTGGCTTACAAATCCAGGATCTCCAGTAGTATCTTATACAAACTAACATATGTCACATGATATCACGAGCCATATTATGCAGATCAATGTATTTTGTGCGCACGAATACATGAAAAGTCATAATGTAGCTTTTATAACAGAAACGGATATGCGGTTACAGCCTGGATTTAAGTGGTTTCGAATGCTGAATTAGATTTTTTCTGTATCTGGCTTAAATTTAGTCTAAATATATTCCTAAGTATTAATACTTCAGACATGACATTTTAGTGTCATAAAAAATTCTACAGGACATTCACAGGCTACTTTACCACAACCTTGCAGACATTTTCAAACATGTCGATACTGACGGACAATATTTCGAATGACAAAACGTATTCCAGGTTGTCCCAGTGGCCCATGTTACTATCAAGGCCGTCCCAATTTCCCGGGGTCAGAAATATACCCGGAGTGCACACTTATGCGCTCCTGTTTATGCACAGGCAGATATATTTACGTAGGATCTGTCCCATATGTCCAAACTGTCCCATCTGTCCAAACTGTCCCATCTGTCCAAACTGTCTCATCTGTCCCAACTGTTTCATCTGTCCCGTTTTTCCCAACTGTCCCAACTGTCCCATCTGTACCATCTGTCCCAACTGTCCCATCTGTCCAAACTGTCCCATCTGTCCAAACTGTCCCATCTATCCTAAGTGTCCCAACTGTTTCATTTGTTCCGACTGTCCCATCTGTCCCATCTCTCCCAACTGTCCCATCTGTCCCAACTATACTATCTGTCCCAATTATCACAACTGTCCCATCTGTCCCAGCTGTCCCAACTGTCCCATCTGTTCCACTGTCTCATCTATCCCGCTGTCCCAATTATATTTTTTATATGTACTCCTGGCACATTGCTGTCCCGGGAAAATGGGACGGGTACTCCTGGTACATTTCTGTACCGGGAAAACGGGACGGCCTTCAGGGTAACATTGGCCGTCCCAGTTATAACGTGAACCCCGCATATTAATTTGGATTTAATAATTCCGCAGCGTTAATACATTTATTCGCTCGAGTTCTAATAATTCTTGGGACAAAATGTTCTTCGATTTAAGTCCAGCATTGTCTCAGCAACTCCCATCGCCAAAATTTATTGAACTGTATTTTTCACAAGTATAAGCGAGCCCTGCTGGTGTTCCCACTACCGAGTTACCATAAAGCTTTCACAGGTGCTGTACTGCCGGTAAACAACGTTCCCACCCTCATAACTGTACCCCCAGATGCCATTTATGTTCTAGTTTACACGATCCCCCCTGCTAGCAAAAGTTTAACCATCATCTTTCTCCAATCATCATGACCCCTTGTGAACGTTGCTCAATTGATTTGAATTCAATATACCAGTCCATTTTACCCGTATCTGCTCGACGAAGGCAGAGTAAACATTTACAGCACACTCTTGACCATATCCCCCCAAACAGCGATAGCGCCGTTCAAAATATGCAAATGAGCATTTGTCAACTCTATACTTTCCGGCAACGGAAGCGGAAAGCCTTCGCGGCCGAGTTCTTGAAGACGGCTTTCAATAAATATACGATTAATACCACGAAATAAACGGTCCATCGTGGGAGAATTCACTGTTCCCACGTATGATTTGACTAGGTTCAACTCTTGGACGGCGTCCAGGTTAAATTGAGCGTTTAATCGCCAACGATGAGCTGTTAGTGCAACTCGGTAGGTTGCTTCCAGCGAAAATGTAAACAAGTACTCGGAAACGTTGGATGGAAAACGGCCGTAGAACGCCAGCGATCCGGGAGTTGTCAGAGAAATATCACCTGAAAGTATAAGCATTTGTCGTGATGGACTCAACAAAATGCCCCGACCCAAGAACTCAACCAATATCTATAAGAGCTTTAGCCCAGGGCTTAGCCGGGATTTCAGATTGAGAGGGTATAATTTCATGTATATCAGACCTTTTCGGTTATACTCCCAGCACTGATACACTGTAAATACCAGTGACTTGATTTTAACTCACAGTGAGTTGAATCACTCAGTCTGAGTTAGGACTATCAGAATTCCGGGTTGATTCAACTCATTCTGATTAAATTAATCAGTTTCCCCGGAATCAACTCAACTCAGAGTAAGAATCGCCGAAACTCAGAGTGAGTTAAAGTTTTTTGTTGTTAACTCAGAAACAACTCAACTTTCTGTCTAAGTTGATTAATTAACTCATTTGAATTTACAGTGTAATATTTTTGAAAAAAGCTTTAATTCCCAAAATTTTTGTACTGCAAGTTTATCAGCAAAATAAACAAGTCGCAGCGTTTAATTTTTGGTTGTGTTCACAAATTTCAAAAGCTTAAAATTTTAATAGTAAAAAATTTAAAAAATACTAAAACACAATCGACTTTTATACCGTCTTTGATGTCAAACTTTGGCACATCAGTCGATTTGATAAGAACTTCAAGTTCGGCTTCTTTGTATTTTTCTATGTTCTCGGTCGACAAGATATCGTCGAGACAAAAACCGTTGCATACCGCTCGCATTATACCTGAAAAACAATAATTACAATATTAATATCTCACTGTAAATTTCAGCGAGTTAATTTTAACTCTCAGAACGAGTTATATCACTCAATATGAGTTAGGACTATTAGAACTCAGAATTTTGAGTTGATTCAATTCATTCTGAGTTAATTAATCAACTCACCCAGAGTCAACTCAACTCAGAGTGAGCATCACAAGTCAACTCGTATTGAGTTAATGCTTAGTAATATTAATTCAAAAATAACTCACTAGTTGAGTTGATTAATGAACTCATTACAATTTACGGTGCTTGCTTCGATCAGTCTACATCGGATTGAGGTCAACTTTACCATTTTGACTTGAAAACGCCAATTATTGCCGTTTGATTACTTGGCGAACCCATGTTAAGTTAATCGCTTGCCCGATTAGCGTAAGCCTAAACCTAAAGGTAATAACCAAAGCGTAAGCGTAATCCTAATTATTACCATAAGCTTAAGTGTTGCAGTCTTTTAAGTCCACTGGCTTTCTGCCTTACAATGGACAAACCCCTATTATTTAAAAGGGCTCATTTGGCGTAATAACATCCGTACACTGTAAATTCCAATGAGTTAATTTCAACAGAAAACTTTAGCTCACTCTGAGTTTCGTCGATTCTTACTCTGAGTTGAGTTGATTCCGGGGAAATTGATTAATTAAATGAGAATGAGCTGAATCAACCCAGAATTCTGAGTTCTGATAGTCCTAACTCAATTAATTCATGTTTCTGCAAACCAGCCTATGCAATTTGTTTGTTTACTTGCCGCTGTATTACATCGGTTTTAGTTTGCTTCCGATTCTGCCGAAACCACGTGTGGTTTGAATCGAGAAATAAGATGTTTGCCACGAAAAGTTTTCGAACTTATAATTCTTTTTGCCAATAAGTAGTATAAGTATACTTCTAAGCCTAAAGCCTAAGTCGTACCGTATGGATATGCCTTTACCTAAGCCTAAGCCTTACCGTATGGATATGCCTTTACCTAAGCCTAAGCCTTACCGTATGGATATGCCTTTACCTAAGCCTAAACCTTACCGTATGGATATGCCTTTACCTAAGCCTAAACCTCACCGTATGGATATGCCTTTATCTAAGCCTAAACCTCACCGTATGGATATGCCTTTACCTAAGCCTAAACCTCACCGTATGGATATGCCTTTACCTAAGCTTACACCTCGCCGTATGGATATGCCTTTACCTAAGCCTAAACCTCACCGTATAGATATGCCTTTACCTAAGCCTAAACCTCACCGTATGGATATGCCTTTACCTAAGCTTACACCTCGCCGTATGGATATGCCTTTACCTAAGCCTAAACCTCACCGTATGGATATGCCTTTATCTAAGCCTAAACCTCACCGTATGGATATGCCTTTACCTAAGCCTAAACCTCACCGTATGGATATGCCTTTACCTAAGCCTAAACCTCGCCGTATGGATATGCCTTTACCTAAGCCTAAACCTCACCGTATGGATATGCCTTTACCTAAGCCTAAACCTCACCGTATGGATATGCCTTTACCTAAGCCTAAACCTCACCGTATGGATATGCCTTTACCTAAGCCTAAACCTCGCCGTATGGATATGCCTTTACCTAAGCCTAAACCTCACCGTATGGATATGCCTTTACCTAAGCCTAAACCTCACCGTATGGATATGCCTTTACCTAAGCCTAAACCTCACCGTATGGATATGCCTTTACCTAAGCCTAAACCTCGCCGTATGGATATGCCTTTACCTAAGCCTAAACCTCACCGTATGGATATGCCTTTACCTAAGCCTAAACCTCACCGTATGGATATGCCTTTACCTAAGCCTAAACCTTACCGTATGGATATGCCTTGACCTAAGCCAAGCCTAAATTTAAGCAATAGTCTAAACTTTATGTTTTCTCTATTGCGGTCCGCGTAAAAATTATTAGCGCTTCAAATTTGCACTGGCCATTATGTTGTAATGTTGTCGAAAAAAATTACGACTAGTAGCCGAAACTGTCGACTGCATGCTTGCATCCTTCCTCGATTCCGTTGTATTTGCAATCCAAGAAAACCGGGACGCCGGCAAAGTTTTATCCCCTTCTCACATTGAGTTGCCTAATGGCAACTCTCAGCGCAGTGTATATACGTTAAATAATATATATCGCACCGTGTTTAACAATTGCAACACGTATACATAGTACTAAATCACCACAAGACGTGGCAGCCCCCTCGGGCTCGAGCGTCAAGCTCCTATAGCTGAGTGGTGATGGTATACGCCTCCCACTATACAGTCACTGGAGTTCGAATCCTAGCATAAAAATAGGTCTCAAGGGAAATAGAAAATATTCATGTGATAAAGGGTTAATTTTAAAACTTTGAGCAACAAACTTTCCCTCAAAACATTGCCATTAAGCCCTATGTCTAAGCCTAAAGCCTAAGAATGAGCTTATACGTAAGCCTAAGCAAAAAAATTAGTCTAACGGTTAAATTTTAACTCTATTGCAGTTCTACAGAAAAACGTCCCGCTACTGGACTTTACACGGGCCAAAATTTCCGATTTTGCATTCAAATGGTATCGAACTTTTTAAAAATTCCTACTGAAAGCACAAATAGTTGAAGTTTGACCGCTGATCCAGTCGAACCCACACTGCAAAAATGGTGAGTCAAAGTGACTGTATCCGAAATGAACTTTTACGGACTACACAAACTGAGTCAATTCCGCCAGTGTCGCAAATTCGACGTAACTGAGCGACTCACTGAGACCAATTTGACTCTGGCGGAGTTGAATTTTGACTCAGTTTGTGTAGTCCGGAAAAGCCTATTTCGGATAGAGTCAATTTGACTCACCATTTTTGGCAGTGCACTTCACAGAGCCGCTTAAGCGTTTTTTATACCTTTGTATTTATCATCAACACTGTCTGGTTGAATATAAAATTGAAGTAAATCGTTATGATACAGCGTATAAAATAGCGTATTTGGAATATATTCTGAGATGACGAATACCAACATCGGCAAAACGCCTTCATATTCGGATGGCGGTTGAAATTTAGGCAACGGAATGGGAGCGAACGGAAATCCGGACGAGTTGTACCAATGATACGCGGACTCGAGTCGGAATTGAATGTTTTTTGGTGGCTGAAATATAATAAAACAACGGCCTGTATTTTCAATTTGAGCTGGCGACAAATTGAGTAGTTAGCAGTTGAACTATACGATGGTCAGCTTTAAATATTAACCTCATTGTTCACGTTCAATTACCCTGCTGATGAGTCTGGTTCAATGGGACGTAAAACCTGAAATGTATGTAGCATTTATCACCAATCAGTAATAGATTTTCAAACGAGCGAACGAAACGCAACTTTACAAGTGGCAAACTCGCCTCCTAAGCGACCAATCAAATGCGAAAAATGAGCCACATTTCGAAGTCGTCTATTGGCTGGTTCGAAATTTATAAGACTCTTCAGTATCTGGTGATAGGTGCTTATATAGCATCCCCTTTTCCATTTTAAATGAAAACCCTTTAAATTCTGATGGCGCAATTCAGCATATAAATATTATAATCGCCTGAATAAGATGGAGGTATCAAGAGGGGGGTCCCCATTTTGAGTACTAATCAATAGGAGTCCGTATCTCTACTAAGAGTGTGTAAGCGCATAAAGACCCTAAACTCTAATGAGAGTCCATAAATTTCAATTATCCATTACAGTAGTGCATAAATAAAGCGTACTTGAGTTTGGCAAGTACATTTCTAGAGCACAACCTTGCATTATGGCTCAAAATTTTTGATACATAAACGTTTATTTCGACGAATAGTTGCAATACAGAATTTATATATATATCAATAACGAATGGCGGGGTTAAAATGAAATAACAGTCCGTAATCGAATAACAGAGGGGTACTCTATGAAGAGGCCAAATAAATATCAGTTCTCTCTCTGATTCGGGTCACTACAGTACTCAGGAGACTTACCGGTGTATCGACCGATATCGTATTCTGGCCAAGAAGCACCCTTGGTTCTCCTATCAGCGGATAGTCGAGCACTAAATAGTTGCGCAAATAATAATGGACGCCAAGAACAGGATTGCGATCCCAGTATCGGCGTAGACTGTTTTGAAAATGTTCACACAACATCACACGAGTAACATCCGTAGCTTGACCGGATACCAGCGTTCCGGACAGTCTATTAAAATTGAAATTGAAATATAAAAATGGTAAATTTTAAATTTGTTCATTTTGATAAAATATGTTTGATTTTGAAGTTTGCCGTTGAAACCAAAAAATTGGAAATTATTTCCTTTTGAGTGACGCCGCCGTAATGCAACTACACAAGCTGTCGTGTTGTATTTATGCAGTGAAACCCGTTGTTCAGGATAGTATGATGTGATATTACACACGACATGATGCATTTTAATAACTACAAATTTTCAAAAAATTCACAAAAAATATATGACAAAAAATTACTAATAATTTCAATTTCGTATTATTTTAATAATGGGAAAATGAGAAAAAATATTTCAAAAATTGCAAATTCTTCTTTGTTTTCAACAAATGAAATATATTTTGAACAATATTTGATACGTATATATATATGCAGATCTCTATAGTGTAAAGAATCACTGACATCAGGACCGTAACAGTAGTATAAGCATAAGCCTAAAAGCCTAAGCTAAAAATGAGTTTATAAGTCTAGGCCTAAGCCTGAGCCTATTAAGCAAAAAATAGTCTAAAGTTTAAGTTTATTGCAGTCCCACAGAAAAACGTTCTGCCCTTGATCTTTACACGTTCCAAATAATGGGACAGTTTCGATAGCTGCGTTGCGTTGCAGGTAAAAATACCAAACCGTGAAGTTTACGATTGCCCGAAATGAACGCACCGAGGCTTTACCTGTCGTTACCCATAAATTCAATAGACATCGGCGGTGTATCATATCTGCAATCGATGCTAAAATTCGTCTGGTCGATTTCCATCAACGAAACTAAAATACCAACGGTTCCGTTTCGCAAATGTCCTCGCATCCAACCTCGGTCTTGGACGCGATTCCAACCTGAAACATTTTTGTAATTTTTTTTTCAACTTTTAATTTAAGTTCATTTTTTATTTAATTTTCAAATTTGAAAATTTTATTAATCTTTTTTCGTTCCGTTTCGCAAATGTCCTCGCATCCAACCTCGGTCTTGGACGCGATTCCAACCTGAAACATTTTTGTAATTTTTTTTTTCAACTTTTAATTTAAGTATAATTTTTTTACTTAATTTTCAATATTTGAACGTTTTATTAATCTTTTTTCGTTCCGTTTCGCAAATGTCCTCGCATCCAACCTCGGTCTTGGACGCGATTCCAACCTGAAACATTTTTGTAATTTTTTTCAACTTTTAATTTAAGTTAATTTTTTTACTTAATTTTCAATATTTGAAAATTTTATTAATCTTTTTTCGTTCCGTTTCGCAAATGTCCTCGCATCCAACCTCGGTCTTGGAAGCGATTCCAACCTGAAACATTTTTGTAATTTTTTTCAACTTTTAATTTAAGTTAATTTTTTTACTTAATTTTCAATATTTGAAACTTTTATTAATTTTTTTTCGTTCCGTTTCGCAAATGCCCTCGCATCCAACCTCGGTCTTGGACGCGATTCCAACCTGAAACATTTTTGTAATTTTTTTTTTCAACTTTTAATATAAGTTAATTTTTTTACTTAATTTTCAATATTTGAAAATTTTATTAATCTTTTTTCGTTCCGTTTCGCAAATGTCCTCGCATCCAACCTCGGTCTTGGACGCGATTCCAACCTGAAACATTTTTCTAATTTTTTTCAACTTTTAATTTAGGTAAGTAATTTTTTACTTAATTTTCAATATTTGAAAATTTTATTAATCTTTTTCGTTATTCTCCTAGCCTGCTAGCATTTGAGACCTTTTACTGGTCAAAAATAATATATTTTTCTGGCCAATGTAAAGATCGGGTTCGGAACGTTTTTCTGTGGGACTGCAATCGAGTAAGCTTAAGCTTAAAACCATTTTTGCTTATGCTTACGCTTACTTTTAGCCCTAGGCTTTACGTATAACCTCTTCTTACGCCTAGGTTTTGGCTTAGGCTTAGGTCTAGGCTCTGCTTTATGCTACTGTTTAACGAGTACACTGCAAAAAATGATTAGTCAAAATGATTCTTTCCGAAATAGGCTTTTCCTGACTGCACAAACTAAGTCAAATTCGACTTTGCCAGAGTCAAATCGGACTCAACTGAGTCGCTCAGTGAGTCGAATTTGACTCTAGCGGAGTCGAATTTGACTCCAGTTTAATCAAATTCGACTCTGTTTGGGTAGTCCCGAAAAGCCTATTTCGGAGAAAGTCAATTTGACTCACCATGCTTTCGCAGTGTATGTTTACCTTTACGCGTAGAATGCCAACGTCCAACCATATTAATTGAAACATTGTTAAACGTTAATTCGGCAATTAACCCAGGTTCAACTCCGACCAATAGAGAGCCGACTTTTAAATGACTCAACGATAAACTACGCATTTGTAAGTTGAATTTTCCAACGTCCCGTTCGAATGAATCCAAGTCTTGTCGGTAACGTTTTGCCTTAAAAATAAAAAGAAACTATTAATTCAGGCTTTGCAAATATAATTAATTGGTTGATTCCTTCGAACGCAACTTTGAGTTGTAATGTTTTCAAACCAAGCAAACTGGATGGAGTCGAAATGGTGGCTTGAACATCACGAACCCAAGCACCCATGTTAAGATCAGGGGCGAAACATTTTACCGCGGGACTGCAATAGAGTAAGCGTAAGCTTTAGACTAATTTTTTTGCTTAGGCTTAGGCTTAAGCTCATTCTTTCGCTTAGGCTTAGGCTTTAAAATGTAAGTTCATTCTTACACTTAGGCTTAGGTTTAGGAGTATACATATACGACTGCAAGGGTGCGGTTCTATAAATTGGCCAACCTTTGTAATCACCGTACCACAGTTCAGGCCTGATGTTAGCGTCCTATGCTCGATAATTGGATGATCCTCTCACACACGCAAGGAACGTCTTCCAAAACTTCAAAAATAATTCATTTTTGAGTAAAAAATTTGCTCAAAATTTATAGAAAATGAATTTTGAGTAGAAATTTTTCGCAAAATCAAGAAGAAGAAAAATCACATGATCGACTTACGTCTCGAAGAATATCTTTGAAAAAATCATCTTTTAAAAATTCAATTCCTCTCGACGTCAGCGTTACTTCAACGCTTGGAAACAGTGTCGCTGTGGCAATCATTGAGTGTCTATTGCCAAATATGCAACTCAGCACCAAAATGTACACGAAAACTGGACGAGTTGTTCGCATTTGGTTCATTGTATATTAAACCAGACGACAAACGTTTGAAGGTACGATTTTCAAAGTCGTTGATTTTCCCAAAATTTCATCAATATTCAAAAGGTACAGCAGACTGTAGTGTTGAATTTGAAAATTATTGGAATTAAAAATTAACATTATTTTAAATGAAGAAAAGTCTAAAAAAAATTAAAATGAAACGCGTACATATTGTAACGGCTGTTGCAAACTTCGGGTCTTTTCGCTAAGCCGCCATACAAGCGGGCGGTTGCTCAATTTCAGCCTGTCATGGTCTTCACTGATCGGTCTACATCCAAATTTCAGTTTTTGACCAATCCAATTCAGTATGGGTCTCTTTGGCACCCACAAAAGGATTTTTGTCAAAGTAACCAACTGCCATGGAACTGGAATCAAATCAACTCTGAGTGAGAATCAGCTCAACTCTCAGAGTGAGTTAAAGTTAACTTTTATTAACTCAGAAATAATTAACTATTCGTCTGAGTTGATTAAGAAACTCATTGGAATTTACAGTATATATCTTTTCAAAGTCCAACTATTTTTAGGCAAACGCCCGGTTCGAGAATAAACCGAAAATATCGAGCATTTCGTCCCACACGCTTAAGTAAAGTCTAATCCCCTAAATCCAAATCTTATGTTAAGTCGAAATGTGAAAATTTCCAAAAAACGGTTCAAGTTTGTAGCCAGGATTTTGTGTATTTTAGGCGGAACCGTTTGAATATGTGTGTATCTGTGCCAAATCACTCGGGCCCAATGTAAAAAATACAGACCCAACTTGCGAGTAATGGCAAAATATCAGTGTGTCCACTCAAAATCGTTTTTGCCTCTAAACAATTGAAGTTGGCTGGGTACCAACGTAAGCTGAGCTTTAGAGCTCAATGCTAAACATTTTTCAGAAGGGGCGTACAAGGGTTTTCGTTACCATAACAACCGAGATTGAAAATTGTTTAAGAGGTCAAATTATTTCAGTGGATTGAACTCTGTGCCCCCTTTCTGGTTACGAGCCAGGTTCGGTATAGCACATGCTTGACTTTGAAAATGTCATGAAAATTCAGTATATGCGAATTTTTCATGAAATTCTACGAAAAGACCGCTTAAAACTTGGACAATTCTCGAAAGTATAACAACGAGTCATTCGACTTTGAAATCGAGTTTGAATATGAAAGTTTCGGCGAACGAAACGCTTTGAGTTCAACTACAGAAGAGATTCGAGCAAAATTCCGAACGCTTAAATCGAAACATGAATTTATTAACCAAATTGTAACTCTTAGAGCTATTAATCAGGACACAATTGGACTCAAAAACTATTTCAGCCGGAGCCGGACAAATTTTACCTCAGATGGAACTGTTGCGCACTTTCTCCTGGCATTAATGCTTATAAACTTTAGTATTGACATTCGATACCTATTGTGCAGTTGAGTGGGACATTCAAGCTAAATATTGACGGTATAAAAATGTCCGCTAAAATCGTCTACGCAAAAGTTGTATAATCCGCCCAGATAACTATATTGTAGGACATTTGCATGAGCTAAGCGCACGCGTTATAACGTGTTACAGACATAACATTAAATATGCGGAAAAGCCTCTCTGATCGCCAAAATTAAAACAAAGAGTATACATTTATGCACCAGAGTATGCAAATTAATTGTTTGTGCGTAATACAAAAAGTACCACCGCGTGTTGCATTTTTGCTGTACCCCAGGGTACAACCGAAGGTCTGCCTCCGGCTCCGGTAGAATTTTTGCCGAAGGTTCCGGCAACCTCGGTGGTAAAATTTAGCATAATTTTCTGAAATTTATTTGTTTAGCGCGTTTCGATTGACTTTTCTCACAATTTTCATGAAAGAATCGCCGAAATTTGGCAGGAAATTAGCATGAAACCAAACAACTTACTGTATTGACCGAATAAGAAAGGGGTAATAAGAGGGAGGTCCCCACTTTGAGTCCAAACCTCCGTATCCCTAATAAGACTCCGTAAGCGGATACAGTCCCTAAATTTTAAATAGAGTCCATAAATGTCAATTATCCCTAATTTTAGCTCATAAATGACTCCAGAACCAAATAACTTGAGTTCGAAACTTTAAAGCGTATATACTTAAATTTTTAAAGTACATTCCTAAGTATAATCTTGTATTATCGCTCAAACTATTGACACAAGACAAATAAACGTTTAATTCAACGGATAATTGCAGTACCGGATATATCAGTAACGAAGGGTGGCGTATCGTGGGTTAAAAATAAATAACAGTCTGTAACGGAATAACAAGGGGGGTACCCTCTGGGGAAGCTGAATAAATATCAGCCCCCCCTCATATTCGGGTCAATATAGTAACAACATTTTGCAGATATTGGCTAAAATTAACTAATTAACCATCATTTTTACTAATTAATTTCGCCTCACCTCCGGCTCCGGTATGTTTCGTTAACCTCCTGCTCCGGTATTTTTCAAATCGGGTTGCACCATGCTGTATCCCCTTTAACCGTTCTAAATAAGGGGGTGCACGCCAAAAGTTACACACTCTTGTAGAAAAGTCATTATCGACTCTTGTTATGGTTACAGTTTAAATTTGCCTGTGTCTAAAACTTTACATCTACACTATAATCCTTGCCTTTAACCTGAAAGTGTATGTAATTAGCAATGGTTCCACAAGGAATTTGTAAAGGATGGCGATGGTAACAGCGGATCCGGATATCAGCTACCGGGACGTAATATTTGGTATCCGGTGCGGAAGGTCAGATCGATCGCTAGATTTTCAAATCACCCCAAATTTAATCGCATTTTACAGGAAACCATTAAAAAGCGTTGTATGCGAATGGGCGTCCCCACGGGGGCCGCCCCCCCAAATCCAACTGGTGCCCCCTCAAATAGACTTGGTTTAAAAGTAAACAATGTTGGATTGCAATTGTAGGGGCGCCCCTAAATTATCCGGTGCCCCCCTCCAAAATATGACTTTCTGCGGACGCCCGTGTGCATGCGCAGCTTAAAGATATAACAAGTTACCATCAATTGTTACTTTCTCACATTAATATTTTCTACTTCATCTAAGATCTACTTTTATGCTAAGATTCGAATCTCGGACACTGAAGCGGGAAGCATTTACCATCATCAATCAGCCACAGGAGCTTGACACTCGAGCCCGAGCAGGATCTCATGCGTGATGAGTTGCTCAGAGTCAACTTTATATGAGACGGGGTTAAACATTTATAAGGTTACGAGTTTATACTAAAGCTTATTAGGCTTTTAGGCTTTAGTCTTAATGTTCTGGTCCTTCATAGCTAACATTAGCCAAAATACCGATATAAATACAGTATATTTGGCCTAGTTTTTCAAATTTTATGAAAAATTCAGTATATTTTAGCGTTACTATACAGAAACCATAAGTATTAACTGTCAATAAAATGGTAAATAAATATAAAAATATATTCAAAATAAACAAAAAAACAGTATTTATCAAGTGGTAAACATATATCCCCATCAAATTGTACTATCGTTTGACAGCCATGGTTACTACTACTAGACTTATTAAGCTCAGTGGTAATAGAAGCGTTCGAGTGTATCATTTGCGATGGGATCATTTGGTTCCAAGCCTTAAGGGGGTGGAAGCGGGCCCGTAGCCATGGGAGGGCAGAAACAGAGCAGCCCGGGTGGAAAAATTTTGATCCTCTAGACAATTTTCAACCTTGTTTATATAAGTCAATTAAAATCCTTGTATGCCCCTGTTCAAAAATTTTTAGACCCACTAGCAAGGTGAGCTGGCTACGGGCCCGGGTGGAAATAAATAAAAACGCATTCTCTTACTGCGACAACATCGCTTTCGGCCAACAGTGTAATTGGATTAATTACTTTGAGGGGGCAGGGAGTACATGCGCTGTCAAAATTTCTGAAGAAATGGGTACAAGCAGTTTTACAGGTTCTTAAGTATTAACCTGCTTGAATGTACAGGTCAAAAACGTTTCGGTCACTCGTGAAACGTTTGGCGTATATCCTCACACTAAACATTACAGAAAGTTAACTAATTACTGTTCACCAAATGAGCTGGAGGCCGAGAGAGAGCAGGTAAACCGTTGAAAGGCTTATGCCCATTCGAAGAGTTTATTTACTAAAGTTAGGTTGGAAAGCTAAAGTATTTTCGAGCGAGGGAGTGAGCTCCCTGCCCCCCGTCTGGCTCCGGTCCCAACCCTACTACAAATAGTATACATAATGCGGCCAATGTTACTTTTATGGCCGTAACAGTAGATTAAGCGTATTCCTGAGCCTAAGCCTAAGCCTAAGCGTTGCCAAAGCGTATTCCTAAGCCTAAGTATAAGCATAAGCCAAAGCCTAAGCCAAAAAATGTAATCTAGAATTTAAACCTACTCTTTTATAGACCCACCAGAAACCTGGACGCACCTTAAAGTAATATGGGTCCATAATGGCTTTGAAACCATCATTAATATTTAAGTTTATGATTAAACGGCACCAAATTTGTACGATCAGGGCCGTGGCCAGGATATCCAAGCCCCCTCTTCTCGCGCACGAGATGGTGGCCTTTTGTAAGGTACCAACTGGGGGGGGCAGCAGCTTATTCAAAAACAGGGGTACAGCGCAGCAGGTTACCACATCGAGTTCCAATTGATGAATAAGGTTTAGTTAAATTCAACTAAATACACTGTGACGAAAATTATACTTGAAACCGCGTAGGTACACTGCAAAAAATGGTGAGTCAAATTAACTCTCTTCGAAATAGACTCTACGGGACTACACAAATTGAGTCAAATTCGCCTCTGCCAGAGCCAAACGTGCGACTCAGTGAGTCTAATTTGACTGTGGCGGAGTTGAATTTGACTCAGTGAGTCGAATTTGACTCTGGCGGAGTCGAATTTGACTCAGTTTGTGTTGGCTCGAAAAGCCTATTTCAGAGAGCGTCAATTTCACTCACCATTTTTTGCAGTGTACATTTAACAAGAAGAACAATTGCTTATTGATAATTTGTATTTTTTGTCATATGATCGAATTAGGAAAAAACATTATTTGGATTCATATGTTTTCCAAATCCTAAAAATAGGTTGTTTGTTTTTAAACAGAACCAAATAAACAGCACTGTGACGACACGAAAAACACTAATTTAAATCATAAATGGGCACTAGCGAACCAAGCGTAAAGGTGGTGGGGGGAAGGGATGCGAACTCCCACCGGAAAATTTTTTTTGGTAAAATGGTAAAATACTTGTCACAAAGTTGTACAAATTATATACCATACGACGCAGCTTGCATAGGTGAGTTCAGTAGGTTAGATTTTCTGCATTCAGACGTTAGTCTGACGTGTTATGGCCAAATAACTGATTTGGGACCTTAAAAATGCAAAAGTGTTTAAAGTCTAACCATTTTGGGGCAAACGCCAGCTAATGCGAAGTACACATTATAACTGGGGCAGCGGGGAACGCGTTTTGTCACATTTCGTATGCTAGTTGGTCCACTATGAAATTCAAAAAATTTGAATTGTCTGCTATACTGATGTGACATATACTGTTTGTACTGCAGTATTATATGATATTCAAAATATTGTCCATTACTATATGACATGTTTGAAAATGTCTGCAAAGTTGTGGTAAACTAGCCTGAATGTCCTGTAGAATATCGTATGATATTAAAATATCTAGTTTGAATTATTTGTACTTAGCAATATATTTAGTTAAAATTTCCGCCAGAAACAGAAAAATAGAAGCTAATTCAGTATTCGAAAGCACTTAAATCTGACTTTTGGTGTTCACATTTTGTTTACATAACCGCTATTCAGATCACAAAATTTTATGTTGGCGTCGAATCAACGTGGACAAAACGTGTTCCGTGCTGCCTCAAACCTGAACCCCGCATTTAAGGGGATAACCAAAAGGACCAAAAATTTGTACGCGAAGTTATACATACTTTCGTGAACTAAAATCCTGACTATGCAACTTAAATTATTTGACAAAATTTAGGTTTCAAACAGTTGGCATAGCGACAAACCTTTATTTGACCCTAAACCTTGTGACCCAAGACTTAAGTAACCGCAAAATTATCACCACTCGACTGACAGTTACACCAGTTGTATTGAAACTAAAACTGAATTTGCTAGTTATTTATTTTCGTTTCAAAGTGCACCGTACAAAAAATATTGAAATCGAATTTTTTCAAAAATTCAAATTTTGACACGGACTGATCCTACGAGGCCATTACAAGCTATTTATGCGAAAATTGTAAATTTGAAAATCAGACAATTTTTCGTGTATCTCGGAAATTGGGAACTACAGTTTGGGCCGAAAAAATTTCTACGTCGAATTGAGAAATAGGCGTTGAAATTATGACCGTTTTTAGTATATAGGATAATGCTCGTTTTGACACTTATAAAAATAAAGTTTAAGCTTACGTTCAGTATAAAAACAAACGCCTTTGACTGTAAAAAGTTCCCGTACGTTTGCACTAAAATTAACTCGCATCCCGTTTACAGTGCACACATCAGTGCAATATTGCACACTTTTCAAACGGATAAGCGTAGGAGGCTGTATTATATTTTTTCTTATATTTTATTATTATTATTATTTGAGTAAATTTTTCAAAAAAAAATTGTTTTTTTCGTACATAAAAAATGCAGAGTTCACGTGTTCAACATGTAAAATCTCCAACCTTTGCTATAACATTAAGCTTTTTCTTAGGCTTAGACTAAGATTCATAGTCGTTTATGGTATTATACGACAATTAGTCGCGTTACAACTCGTCGCTCGACAACTTGTAATCCGAAATTTCATCGACTCGACAACTTCACCGCACATCATTATGTTTAGGCTTAGGTTTAGGTTTACGCATAGAATTATGCTTTGATTTTTATTAACAGGTTTTAGTGCACTGTTCGGCAACCAGTTGTCAGGCGACGAATTGTCGTAGATTCGTTGGTTACTGTAATGTTTAATTTAGTAACTAATTGCCAGCTAAGACAAATATACTTCGAAACCAAATATGCTTCAGTATTGACTTTAATACCGTAACCAAACCAAAATTCTGGCTGCGCCCATGCTTGTTTACGCTTATGTTTAAGCCTACTTTAACACGTATCCTTATGGCGGCGCCTTAGGCTTCGGCTTAGGCATGGGCTCAGAAGTAATCTTAAGCTAAGGGGGCCAACGTAAAGAACAGGTGCGCAACAATATCATAAGCATAGTCAAAAGCCTAAGGCTAAGCCTAAGCCAAAGCGTAAGAATAAGCATATTCTTAAGCCTAAGCCTAAGCGTAAGCCTAAGCGTAAGAATAAGCATATTCTTAAGCCTAAGCCTAAGCCTAAGCGTAAGAATGAGCATATTCCTAGGCCTAAGCCTAAGCCTAAGCCTAAGCCTAAGCCACGCAAAAAATTATAGTCTAAAACTTAAGCTTACTCTTTTCTAGTCCCACAGAAAAACGTTCCGCCCCTGATCTTTACGCGGGCCAGCTAAAAGTTACGACTCTAAAAGTAACATTAGTAAGCCACGCAAAAAATTATAGTCTAAAACTTAAGCTTACTCTTTTCTAGTCCCACAGAAAATCGTTCCGCCCCTGATCTTTACGCGGGCCAGCTAAAAGTTACGACTCTAAACGTAACATTAGTCCATAATCTTAAATGAATATTGTTTTACACAGTGAAACCAGACTAAATCATAGGGACACGGTAGTGTCACTATTATATGTTTTAGTTAATATGAAGATGAAATTTTAATTTTAAATTATGATAAAATGCGGGAAACTATCCAAACGAAACGACAAATATTTCGTACAGAAACACAAAAACGGCCAAATTTCTCCACTGTTAACAACTGTCTGTCGTTCTGTATAGTAACGGCGTTTTCCGTTTACTATCGAACGCGTATAATGACAGCGATTGGCAATACTGCACTCTATACAGTAGCCGCAACTATGGACAACGTTCAGCGCAGCGAAGGGAAACGCATCGCGTTTGCTCGCATTTTTACTCCCGTGGCCAAAAATAATTAATCAACAGCATTGGAAGAATTGCATGTTTGGCCAATGTTTCTTGCTTTCTTTCGAAATGTTTGTGCTTCCACCCCTGTTAATTATTGATGATTACATGCTGGCCCTATATAATATATATGCTGCCTGTGTTACTTTAAGGGGCGCCCAGGTTTGTGGTGGGTCTATAAAAGAGTAGGTTTAGATTCTAGATTACATGTTTTGTTTAAGCTTAGGCTTAGGAACACATTTTTGCAACGCTTAGGCTTAGGCTTAGGAATACGCTTAATCTACTTTTACGCCCCTATAAGTGACATTGGCCATATATGCAATAGTTTCAAATACGTATTGTCAGCGTTGAAATAATACATCCGATTGTAAAAATTCACCCACATCAAACTTTATACACAAAAACAACAAAAAAGCTAAAAAATTGTTAACAACAATCTGACATCACCGTTGCCAAATTACGGTCAAATTGGGAAAATTTTTGGCCAAAAGATGCCACAGTTTGACCTCGGCGACCCGAGAACAGCTCGAATATTAGATTTGGGAGCAGAGGCGGATCCTCGAAGTTTTAACGGGAGGTATAGGAGTGGCAAATGTCTCGAAGTTTTAACGGGGGGTATAGGAGTGGCAAATGTCTCGAAGTTTTAACGGGGGGTATAGGAGTGGCAAATGTCTCGAAGTTTTAACGGGGGGTATAGGAGTGGCAAATGTCTCGAAGTTTTTAGGGGGGGTATAGGAGTGGCAAATGTCTCGAAGTTTTACCGGGGGTTATATGAGTGGCAAATGTCTCGAAGTTTTAACGGGGGTTATAGGAGTGGCAAATGTCTCGAAGTTTTAACGGGGGGTATAGGAGTGGCAAATGTCTCGAAGTTTTAACGGGGGGTATAGGAGTGGCAAATGTCTCGAAGTTTTAACGGGGGTTATAGGAGTGGCAAATGTCTCGAAGTTTTAACGGGGGGTATACGAGTGGCAAATGTCTCGAAGTTTTAACGGGGGGTATAGGAGTGGCAAATGTCTCGAAGTTTTAACGGGGGGTATAGGAGTGGCAAATGTTATAAAACGCAAAAATGGTACAGTAGTAACATTGTCATTTTATCACCAAAAATTTCTTTTGAGGTGGAAAAATTGTAAGGTAGGGACATTATTATTTTATCACCAAAATTTTTCTGATGGAAAAAATTAGCAACCTTATGTTTTTTTACGAAAAAAATTCTGAGGGGAAAAATTGTAAGGTAAGGACATTACTATTTTATCACAAAAAAATTTCTGATTGGGGGGCGTATGCGCCCCCGCCCTCCTTCAGGATCAGCTAGTTTTAGGAGTTCGAATTGAGCGAAAAAATTTGAAATTAGCCCTTAGGAGCTGCAAATTTTTTATTCTTAATTATATGTTATACACTGTATACCTAGCTATATATACAGTTTAAGCTTTAGGTAAAGAACAGGAACGGAACAGTATTATAAGTATATTCCAAAGCCTAAGCCTAAGCCTAAGCCTAAGTCTAAGCGTAAGAATGAGCATATTCTTAAGCCTAAGCGTAACCTTAAGCCTAAGCTTTAAGCCAAGCAAAAAATTAGGCTAAAGCTTAAGTTTACTCTTTTCTAATCCCACAAAAAACGTTCCGCCCCTGATCTTTACATGGGCCCAGTTTAGGAATGCCATGATCGGTGCAAATCATGCCACTTTTGCAATATACCTGGCCGCAGCGGCTATGCTCAAAGGTAAAATTGTCGATTTGGAATCAATTCAGGCCCATAGTCAAGAGGGTGGGGCAAGAGGGCCTCTGCCCCCACTGAAACAATTTTAGCAACCTCTAGAAAATGTTCCATCTTTCTTGTAAAATCATCGGATACCCTTGTAAGTATGCCGCCTCATGAAAAATTTTAGCCTCCCCGTAGCAAGGTGAGCTGGCTTCTGGCCTGAAGCAATTTTGCCACACTCTTTATGTCGGTTTTACCGTCACAGATGGTTTGTTTTGAAAAACAATTTTTTAAAAATTTGAATTGAAAAATAAATCACAGCTCTGATTGTTCGGAATATAAGTGTCAAAGTTAACACATTCACTAAAGCCCTTTTTACACGTGAAACTTTTTGCAGCGAGAACTTGTAGCTGCAACTTGCATCTGCAAGTTTTGTCCAAAATCCCGTTCGAAAAACTTCCAGCGGCAAATAATTCATTAAAGCCCTATTCACACGTGCAAGTTTTTGCAGCAAAAACTTGCACGTGCAACTTGCATGTGCAAGTTTAGTCACAAAGCAGATTTCAAGTTCTTACAGCTGCAAATTATTCATTGGAATTCATGTGATTGAATTCAATTCGCACTTGTGAACGTCGTCGCAAATCGCTCGAATTTATAGCACTTGCATTTTCATTGGCCAACCAGAAGACATGTTGCTGAGCGCCTTTTGAATTAATTCAGACTTATTGAATTTATTCAAGAAGTGTGAATTAATTCAAATATCTAACTTGTTTGATATTTCGCAGCCGACGGCGAAAGTAATGAGACTAGTTTTAAATGTTTAACAATTGAATAAAGATTGCATCGCGATGAAAACTTTTTCAAGTCAAGAAATTTGGAGTATAACATTCTTTGCGCATGAATGTTTCTTACAGCTGAAACTTGCAGCTGCCAGTTTTTTTTTTGAAAAATTCATTCGAAGAACTTACAGCTGCAAGTTATTCAAGATTAATATATGCGAAGAATTAATTCGTAGGTATGAATAGTCCTGCAAGTCGAATTAATTTATCATCATTGGCTAAATTGATAGATTGTAGGCTATGTTAGATATTTCTTGCAGTGGTCTGCAAATTATTCACATAAATTCATGTCAAGATTCAGAATGAAAGTAATTATTCTTTACAAATACTTGCAGCTGCAAGTATTTCGTGCAAGTTGCAGCTGCAAGTTCTCGCAGCAAAAACTTGCACGTGTGAATAGGGCTTAACCCGTTGCTAAATTACAAAATGTGGCCAATGTAAAGAACAGGGGCGGAACAGTATTATAAGCATATTCCTAAGCCTAAGCCTAAGCCAACCAAAAAAATAGTCAAAGCTTAAGCTTACTTTATTGCAGTCGCACAGAAAATCGATCCACTTTTGATCTTTACATGGGCCGAAAGTGTTTAGACTTTTAGACTGAGTGCGCTAATTTAATTAACGCAAATCGAGTAGCTTACCGTAAATTATCGCACTGACAGTTCTAGTAAAGATCAGGGGTGGGACGTCGGCAAAGTCAGTATGTTATTGGACAGTAGCTGACCGACAAATCCCTGAAAGAGAGACGCGTAAAACAATAGTAAAAAATGAACGAGAATCCAAACGCAATTTTAGTGCTAAATCTTAATACAAAATTTTGATTTTAATCCATGTTGACGGTTAGCTTACGCCGGACGCCGACCTTGGATCTGCCAACATTTTTAGGTGTTGGTTTTGGTTGACTGATATTCAAAGTTCAATACAGAATTGTGTGGCCCGTGCAGAAATTATTTGTGCCAGGTGGTTTTTGTGCTTTGATTCGTTTTAAAATTTGAATTTTGAATTATCCTTCGGTTTTCTGTTGCCGCAAATTGTCCGTAGGCTGAAGTTTCCAAATCGTCGCAAGAATTGAAATCCCGTTGGTTTTGGTCGCCGAACTGTTATTCTCAAACAACGATGGTAAACGCTTCGCATTCGAGTGGTTTCGGGGGTTCGAATCTTATTTTGAAATTAGATTTCAGATGAAATTGCATAGTTTCTTGCGTTCAAAAGTGAACACCAGCTGAAATTGGAAAGTTTTCTAATTTCATAACAAGGACACATATGACAAAACCGACCAATTTATAGAACAGGGCCGTAACAGTAGTATAATCATATTTCTAGACCTAAACATAAGCCTAAACCTATACAGAAAGTAGTTAAAAGCTTTATACGCTTATTACAGTCCAGCAGAAAAACGTTTCGCCTCTGATGTTTACATGAGCCACCCACACGGTAAACATAGAGATGGATTCTGACGTTTTGTAGGGCTAGTGCCACTAGCGGATACAGAGAGGGCGGTGGGTGCGTACCCCCCCCGTCAGAAATTTTTCTGTGTTAAAACGGTACGGTCTCTACCTTACAATTTTTCTCCTCAGAATATTGTTTTTTAAAAAACACATTTTCCCCCACAGAATTTTTGTCATAAAAGGTCCCTACCTCACACCTCACAATTTTTCGCCGTCAGAAAATTTTAAGGTGATAAAATGATAAGGTTCCTACCTTATAATTTTTGCGTTTCATAAAATACGCCAGCCTGCCCCTCTCGTCAAAAATTTTTGGAGCCACGTCTTGTTAGTACTGTTTGACTTTTTGAATGTTATATTTAATATTATTTTTATTTAAAACTTTGTTGCTTAATAAATATTTTACGCTTAATTTTGAAAGTTAAAGATTATTAGTTGTTATGCACGAGTCAAGCTTCTAAGAACTTAGCGGTCTTAGCAAATATTTTACGCTTTGAAAAGCAAAATTAAAAAACACTGACCAGAAGCAAAAGCTTAAGAGAAATATACTTTCTATTTGGGAATTCACGACTTTTATAAATGTTTGGAGTTTTATTTGAAAATATTACAATTGATCTACTCGTAGACGTAAGAATTAGTTAAAATTAGTGGTTTTTGGTTATTAATTTTGTTTATTCTATTCATAGCCGCTGCTGTCGTTGTTGGTTAGCGGATTTTCACCAATTTCACGAAGGTGTGAGAACAAGCGTTTACAACATACACTGTAAATTCTAATGAGTTGATTATTCCAACTTAGAGAGAGAATTAGTTATTTTTGGTCATTTCGGAGTTAATAACTGTAAATATTAACTCACTCTGAGCTTATTTTTTAATTTCGGGTGAGTTGAGTAATTAGTATGAGTAAACCAATTCCCAATTCTAAGTCCTGAAAGACCTAATTCAGAGCTCAGGCTTCTGAGTGGATGCAACTCATTCTGAGTTAAAATCAACTCACTGGAATTTACAGCGTATGTATATTTTTTTCTAATAATGCAATTTTAAGCTAATAGCTTAAAGTTTCAAAGAAATAATAAACTAAAATATGGATGAGTTAGCTAGACGTGACGCTGGGAACTCTATCCACCCAGGAAAAATTTTGTCCCCGTACAAAAATTTTAACCCCATAAAAATTTAAAGTATTAAACATCTTGAAATTATGACAATTATAAATAAGTAACCAGGTTATAAAAACGTTGGTATTCTATTCGGGGTAAATTGTTGAAACCACACTGTCAATTCCAATTAGTTAATTAATCAATTCAGCTAATGAGCTAGTTGTTTCTGAATTAACCCCTTCTCACATTGAGTTGCCTATAGGCAACTCAGCGCAGTGTATATACGGTAAATAATATATATCGCGCCGTGTTTAACAACCGCAACACGTATACATAGTACTAAATCACCACAAGACGTGAGAGCCCCTCGGGCTCGAGCGTCAAGCTCCTATAGCTGAGTGGTGATGGTATAACCTTCCCACTCCAGTCACTGGAGTTCCAATCCTAGCATAAAAGTAGGTCTTAGGGGAAATAGAAAATATTTATGTGAGAAAGGGTTAAAATCAATAAACATTAACTCATTCTGAATCGTGCTGATTCTCACTCTGACTTGAGCTGACTCTGGGTAAGTTGATTAATTAACTCAGAATGAATTGAATCAACTCAAAATTTTGAGTTCTGATAATCCTAACTCAACAACTGAATGATACAACTCATTGTGAGTTAAACTCAACTCACAAAAATTTACAGTGCAGGAAACAAAATTACCATTAGAAATTACTATTAATTCACCCAAAGTAATTTGTGGACAGAAAATTTGATGTTCACTAGGAGACCAAGCGTACTAATTTCTCAACTGGTCTTGAAAGCTATATTTTCATGACTAAACAAGGTACTTGCCAATCATGAGAATGTGCCATCAGAAATACACCGGGTGAAAACCAATTTTACTGCGCTGAAAATTCAAATGTGAGTTGACTAATCAACTCAGAGAGAGAATTAGTTATTTCTGGTTATTTCTGAGTTAATAACAGTAAATATTAAATCACTCTTAACTGTTTTAATTCTGAGTGAGTTGAATAATTTACTCACAATGAGTTCAACCAATTCAGAATTGTGATTTCTGAAAGACCTAATTCAGAGCTCAGACTTCTGAGAGTAGTTTCAACTAATTCTGAGTTAAAATCGACTCACTGGAATTTACAGTGATATCTAAAATAACAAACATCTAATGTCTATCAACGGTTGGCTCAAAGTTAAGAATAGGGCGGCCTGTGAGTCCGGCTCATCCCATCCCTTTCAAAACAGATTTTTCAAGCCGCCGCACCGAAAACCACGACAAACTCGTACCCTAAACAAAAAATTAAAATACATTTCAGCGATGTTTATGATTATTTTCACATTGTCATGCAATCAATCCATAAAGCAGCGACTTTTACTTATTGCAAAGGAGCCTGGCTCATGTGAACCCCAATTTTGTCCCGCGCGCCGCCTTATGGGGGTCCACGTCCCGCTTCCATTCCTATGTTGTGCTTTTCCTTAATATTTTTATCGATCTACGCTCGTGTAAAGTTAATTTTTTGCAACTAGCATTTTGTAATATATATATAATATATATAATATATTTATATAAATGCATATATAGATATATAATATATATGTATATATAATATATAATATATATTATATATCTATATATGTATATACCTATATAAATATATATTATATATCTATATACGTATATATATGTATATATATACATATATATATACATATATATTTGTGCAACTAAGACTTGCTCTTCGCTTCGCTTTTAGAATAAAATTGCAAACTTTGCAGTCAAACTGCAATCGTGTATACGAACAAAGAGCATTTTAGCAATGTCACTGCGCTGCAATATTGAATATTGCAGAAAACGTTTGGAACTGAAACGAATGCTTTTAAATGCCACTCTCTTGATGTCTTACTCTCATCCATTCGCTTCAAACTAGAAACACTCTATAAGCGTTCTGAAGCTTCAATCATTCTATGTAAAATATATTGCAAAAAGCAATTGCTAAAACTGCAGTGAATGCAGTGCAGTTTGTGTTGCTGCAACAAGTGTATTCGAGTAGGGCAAGTTTTATGCAATCCTTTGAAATGTGGTATGACATTAACGTGTTTGAGTTGAAATTTTCATTTACACAACGCGTTAACCGTTTGTTTAGAAACTAGAACGATTATTTCTAGTAGAAACTGACAATAATTGAGAATATGAAATTTGATAAATTTTGACTAAAAAAACTACACCAGCATTTTCTTTTCTTTAATTAATTTTTAAGTGCAACTGAAACTTTCAAACAAATTGGTTTAGTCACAGCGTAAGGGGCGTAACAGTAGATTAAGCGTATTCCTAAGCCTAAGCCTAAGCCTAAGCAACAAAATGTAATCTAGAATATAAAACTACTCTTTTATAGACCCACCAGAAACCTGGACGCCCCTTAAAGTAACATGGGCCACAATTTGACAAATTTTCATGAAAAATGTCTTAAAATTTAAACCAAATTATCTTTTGTAACAGAAAACAAATTTGATGTTTTCTGAGTTTTTTGAATTTTTTTACTTGATTGTGTTACATATTTGAGACAACTCGATTTAAATTCTGAGCCTGTATTTTCAAACGTTTGTAGCACCTATTACCAGTTGATGATCAAAGGTCTTGTAATTTTCGAACCAGTGAATGCTGAAGCTCCAATTTCAGCACATTTTTTGCATATAATTTGCTCTACTTCTGTACCAATTTTGAGTTGAACAACTGTAATAATGAGTTTGAAAACCTATTACATACTGATGATAGTTGCTATACACATTTGAGAATATGGGCACTGGTCACAGTATACGAATGAAAAAATTTCGCCTTAGTTAACACAGACTAAGCGGAAGTCGTTGTTGTTTGCAACCGTAGCAAACAATTATCATAATATTTTGAATAATTCACATTGAAACATATCAGAATTACCTCTGAAATAAATATAGAAATTAAAAATGGCTGAAAGTGAATGTTTGATCACAGGAATCATCAGTTTAAGAACAGGGGGCAGACGGGACTGCGGGGCTGTAATAGAGTTGGTTTAAGCTTTAGACAATCTTTTTTGCTTAGGCTTAGGCTTAAGCTTAGGCTTAGTAATAGGCTCATCCTTACGCTTGGGCTTAGGCTTAATGCTTATACTACTGTTCCAGCCTTCTTCTATACATGGGCCAACAAAGTGGTATCGTTGACCCCTTAAGATTGAATACGGGTTTTGACACTGAATTGAACAGCTCAATTCGACCAATCACCGCTGGTTCCGTATTCTCAAATGCGTGTAGCACCTATCACCAGTTGATGATAAGACTTGCCGTTGAATCAATGAACCATGATGTTCCAAATACAGCATGTATTTGGCGTTATATTTGCGCTACTTCTGTGCTAATTTTGAGATTCGCAAATGCCGAAGTTTATCACTTTGTAAACGTACTGCTAACTGTTGATAGATGTTACACACATTTGAGAATACGAGCACAAGTAGTAATTAATTTAGCTTCGGGTACAATTTATTGCTGCAATTACAATATTCTGAGAATGCTCTACGACGTATAAAATTTACCAATTTTGACTAATTTCAGGTTAATATATAACGCGTAGCTTCCTGGTTTAGACCCCCGAAATGTCTGTGCCAGCAAGTCGAGCAGAGCGAGTTCGCCAGCAGATGCCTGATAGCGCGCACTTTCTGTCTATTTGCTTTGTTAGACATGCTGGAACAGTACATGAAATTGGTGAGCATTTCTTTCCGAATAAAAAAAAAAAAAAAAGAAAAAAAAAAAAACAAAATAAAAAGAAAAAAAAAAAGAAAGAAAAAAAAAAAAAAAAAAAAAAAAAAAAAAAAAAAAAAAAAAAAAAAAAAAAAAAAAAAAAAAAAAAAAAGAAAAAAAAAAAAAAAAAAAAATAAACGAAAAAAAAAATTAAAAGACAAAAAAAACCAACAAAAAAAAAAAAAAAAAAAAAAAGAAAGAAAAAAAAAGAAAAAAAAAGAAGGAAAAAAAAAAAAAAGAAAAAAAAGAAAGAAAGAGAAGGAGAGAAGAGAAAAGAAGGGAAAGAAAAAAGAAAGGACAAGAGAGAGAAAAGACGAAAAAGGAAAAAGAAACAAGAGAGCAAAAAAAAAAGTAAAAAAAAAAAGAAAGTTCAAGCACTCAGTCCCTACACGCCAACGCGCACAAAATCCTCTACAAACTTGCTGGAACAGAATTTGGTTTTGTGTCTAAAACCAGGAAGCTACGAGTTATATATATTAACCTGAAATTAGTCAAAATTGGTAAATTTTATACGTCGTAGAGCATTCTCAGAATATTGTAATTGCAGCAATAAAATTGTACCCGAAGCTAAATTAATTACTACTTGTGCTCGTATTCTCAAATGTGTGTAACATCTATCAACAGTTAGCAGTACGTTTACAAAGTGATAAACTTTGGCATTTGCGAATCTCAAAATTAGCACAGAAGTAGCGCAAATATAACGCCAAATACATGCTGTATTTGGAACATCATGGTTCATTGATTCAACGGCAAGTCTTGTCATCAACTGGTGATAGGTGCTACACGCATTTGAGAATACGGAACCAGCGGTGATTGGTCGAATTGAGCTGTTCAATTCAGTGTCAAAACCCGTATTCAATCTTAAGGGGTCAACGATACCACTTTGTTGGCCCATGTATAGAAGAAGGCTGGAACAGTAGTATAAGCATTAAGCCTAAGCCCAAGCGTAAGGATGAGCCTATTACTAAGCCTAAGCTTAAACCTAAGCCTAAGCAAAAAAGATTGTCTGAAGCTTAAACCAACTCTATTACAGCCCCGCAGTCCCGTCTGCCCCCTGTTCTTAAACTAGATTATTCCTATAATCAAACATTCACTTTCAGCCATTTTTAATTTCTATATTTATTTTCAGGGAGGTTGAATTCTAATATGTTTCAATGTGAATTATTCAAAATATTATGATAATTGTTTGCTACGGTTGCAAACAACAACGACTTCCGCTTAGTCTGTGTTAACTAAGGCGAAATTTTTTCATTCGTATACTGTGACCAGTGCCCATATTCTCAAATGTGTATAGCAACTATCATCAGTATGTAATAGGTTTTCAAACTCATTATTACAGTTGTTCAACTCAAAATTGGTACAGAAGTAGAGCAAATTATATGCAAAAAATGTGCTGAAATTGGAGCTTCAGCATTCACTGGTTCGAAAATTACAAGACCTTTGATCATCAACTAATAAATAGGTGCTACAAACGTTTGAAAATACAGGCTCAGAATTTAAATCGAGTTGTCTTCTCAAATATGTAACACAATCAGGAGTAAAAAAATTCAAAAAACTACAAGAGAAAACATCAAATTTGTTTTCTGTTCACAGAAAGATAATTTGGTTTAAATTTTAAGACATTTTTCATGAAAATTTGTCAAATTGTGGCCCATGTTACTTTAAGGGGCGTACCAGGTTTTCTGGTGGGTCTATAAAAGAGTAGTTTTATATTCTAGATTACATTTTGTTGCTTAGGCTTAGGCTTAGGCTTAGGAATACGCTTAATCTACTGTTACGCCCCCTTACGCTGTGACTAAACCATATTTGTTTGAAAGTTTCAGTTACACTTAAAAATTAATTAAAGAAAAGAAAATGCTGGTGTAGTTTTTTTAGTCAAAATTTATCAAATTTCATATTCTCAATTATTGTCAGTTTCTACTAGAAATAATCGTTCTAGTTTCTAAACAAACGGTTAACGCGTTGTGTAAATGAAAATTTCAACTCAAACACGTTAATGTCATACCACATTTCAAAGGATTGCATAAAACTTGCCCTACTCGAATACACTTGTTGCAGCAACACAAACTGCACTGCATTCACTGCAGTTTTAGCAATTGCTTTTTGCAATATATTTTACATAGAATGATTGAAGCTTCAGAACGCTTATAGAGTGTTTCTAGTTTGAAGCGAATGGATGAGAGTAAGACATCAAGAGAGTGGCATTTAAAAGCATTCGTTTCAGTTCCAAACGTTTTCTGCAATATTCAATACTGCAGCGCAGTGACATTGCTAAAATGCTCTTTGTTCGTATACACGATTGCAGTTTAACTGCAAAGTTTGCAATTTTATTCTAAAAGCGAAGCGAAGAGCAAGTCTTAGTTGCACAAATATATATGTATATATATGTATATATATACATATATATACGTATATAGATATATAATATATATTTATATAGGTATATACATATATAGATATATAATATATATTATATATTATATATACATATATATTATATATCTATATATGCATTTATATAAATATATTATATATATTATATATATTACAAAATGCTAGTTGCAAAAAATTAACTTTACACGAGCGTAGATCGATAAAAATATTAAGGAAAAGCACAACATAGGAATGGAAGCGGGACGTGGACCCCCATAAGGCGGCGCGCGGGACAAAATTGGGGTTCACATGAGCCAGGCTCCTTTGCAATAAGTAAAAGTCGCTGCTTTATGGATTGATTGCATGACAATGTGAAAATAATCATAAACATCGCTGAAATGTATTTTAATTTTTTGTTTAGGGTACGAGTTTGTCGTGATTTCCGGTGCGGCGGCTTGAAAAATCTGTTTTGAAAGGGATAGGATGAGCCGGACTCACAGGCCGCCCTATTCTCAACTTTGAGCCAACCGTTGATAGACATTAGATGTTTGTTATTTTAGATATCACTGTAAATTCCAGTGAGTCGATTTTAACTCAGAATTAGTTGAAACTACTCTCAGAAGTCTGAGCTCTGAATTAGGTCTTTCAGAAATCATAATTCTGTATTGGTTGAACTCATTGTGAGTAAATTATTCAACTCACTCAGAATTAAAACAGTTAAGAGTGATTTAATATTTACTGTTATTTACTCAGAAATAACCAGAAATAACTATAATTCTTTCTGAGCTGGTTAGTCAAGTCATTTGAATTTTCAGCGCAGTAAAATTGGTTTTCACCCGGTGTATTTCTGATGGCACATTCTCATGATTGGCAAGTACCTTGTTTAGTCATGAAAATATAGCTTTCAAGACCAGTTGAGAAATTAGTACGCTTGGTCTCCTGGTGAACATCAAATTTTCTGTCCACAAATTACTTTGGGTGAATTAATAGTAATTTCTAATGGTAATTTTGTTTCCTGCACTGTAAATTTTTGTGAGTTGAGTTTAACTCACAATGAGTTGTATCATTCAGTTGTTGAGTTAGGATTATCAGAACTCAAAATTTTGAGTTGATTCAATTCATTCTGAGTTAATTAATCAACTTACCCAGAGTCAGCTCAAGTCAGAGTGAGAATCAGCACGATTCAGAATGAGTTAATGTTTATTGATTTTAACCCTTTCTCACATAAATATTTTCTATTTCCCCTAAGACCTACTTTTATGCTAGGATTGGAACTCCAGTGACTGGAGTGGGAAGGTTATACCATCACCACTCAGCTATAGGAGCTTGACGCTCGAGCCCGAGGGGCTCTCACGTCTTGTGGTGATTTAGTACTATGTATACGTGTTGCGGTTGTTAAACACGGCGCGATATATATTATTTACCGTATATACACTGCGCTGAGTTGCCTATAGGCAACTCAATGTGAGAAGGGGTTAATTCAGAAATAACTAGCTCATTAGCTGAATTGATTAATCAACTCATTGGAATTGACAGTGTGGTTTCAACAATTTACACCCAATAGAATACCAGCGTTTTTATAACCTGGTTACTTATTTATAATTGTCAAAATTTCAAGATGTTTAATACTTTAAATTTTTATGCGGGTTAAAATTTTTGTACGGGGACAAAATTCTTTTCCTGGGGTGGATAGTGTTCCCAGCGTCAACCTCTAGCTAACTCATCCATATTTTAGTTTATTATTTCTTGAAACTTTAAGCTATTAGCTTAAAATTGCATTATTAGAAAAAAATATACATACGCTGTAAATTTCAGTGAGTTAATTTTAACTCAAAATGAGTTGAATCCACTCAGAGGCCTGAGCTCTGAATTAGGTCTTTCAGGACTTAGAATTGGGAATTGGTTTACTCATACTAATTACTCAACTCACCCGAAATTAAAAAATAAGCTCAGAGTGAGTTAATATTTACTGTTATTAACTCAGAAATGACCAAAAATAACTAATTCTCTCTCTAAGTTGGAATAATCAACTCATTAGAATTTACAGTGTATGTTGTAAACGCTTGTTCTCACACCTTCGTGAAATTGGTGAAAATCCGCTAACCAACAACGACAGCAGCGGCTATGAATACCATAAACAAAATTAATAACCAAAACCACTAATTTTAACTAATTCTTACGTCTACGAGTAGATCAATTGCAATATTTTCAAATAAAACTCCAAACATTTATAAAAGTCGTGAATTCCCAAATAGAAAGTATATTTCTCTTAAGCTTTTGCTTCTGGTCAGTGTTT